>JBBPBX010081116.1:0-16021 GCA_038048925.1 Garcialebias charrua | reverse complement strand
ATAAGACATTTGTGCTTTTGAAATTGTGGACCTAAAAAATATAATAAGCATTTTAGAAATTGTGGAACTAATTATTTCATTAGTGTTGCCCACCACTGCTGACACTCATCTACAAGAAAGGCAAACATCTGTACATTGCAGGCACTCTTTCTCATACACCAAAGCTGGACACTCAACCTCTCCAAGAGGAGCAACATGACTATGAAGTAATAATAATAATAATAATAATGAATTCAATTTATACCGCACTTTTCATTAATAAAAATCTCAAAGTGCTACAACAAATAAAACAAGTGATAAAATCAAGTAAAATCAATAATAATATCAACTAAGATTAAAGACAGAATCGTGTGGAAGCAGAATGATGATGATGATTAGCCATTTAGTCGAAATCGACTTTCGGCCACTTTATGGATCTGTCCTCTCCACGCGTTCCTGTCCTCGACGATTACTTTGAGTTCTGCGATCGTCTTGCTGGTGGCCGATGTGATTGTATCAAGCCAGCGTGTTCTTTGCCGTCCTCTTCTTCTCGTCCCGCTCACTTTGCCCAGCATCATCGAAGTCTCTAGTGAATTTGCGCGCATAACGTGGCCGAAAAAGGACAGTTGTTGTTTGACGATTTTGCCCTCAAGCGACATTTTCGGCTTGATACGGTCCAGGACCATCTTGTTTGTTGTCCGCGATGTCCAGGGTATGCGCAGTAGTCTTCTCCAACACCAGAGTTCAAAAGCGTCGATTTTTCTTCTTTCCGCTTTCCTGATTGTCCAACTTTCACATCCATATGTTGCTATGGGAAAGACAATGGCGTTGACGAGTCTCGTTTTCATCGCAATGCTCACGTCCTTGCTCTTCCAGACTTTATCCATTCCTTGCATTGCGGTCCGGCCGAGTGCAATCCGCCTTTTGATCTCTGGTCCGGATTCGCCGTTTCGGTCAATTTTGGCTCCCAGGAAGATGAAATCTTGGATTGGCTCGATCTTTTCATTGTTGATCTTGATGTTTATTGCATCATTGCATGCCGTTGTCATTTTTTTTGTTTTCTTGATGTTGAGGTACAGTCCCATGCGTTCACTTTCCTCTTGAACTCGTCGGATCAAGTATTCCAGGTCTTTTTCACTTTCTGCAAGTATAGTTGTGTCATCCGCATATCGCAGGTTGTTGATAGTCCTATCTCCAATATGGACTCAGATTATGGTCTCGTCCAGGTTGCATCATCGCATGATCGTTTCAGCGTACAGGTTAAACAGGGCTGGAGATAAAATGCATCCCTACCTGAGGCCTTTACCGATTTTGAACCAGTCGGTGTTACCACACGATGTTCTGACAGTTGCTTCCTGATTGGAGTACAGTGTTCGTATCAGCTGTTCAATGTGTTCTGGTACGCCCATTTGTTTGATTTGGAGGCAGAATAGGCCTGCTTAAAAAAAATAATAAAAAAATAAAACAAGTGATAAAATCAAGTAAAATCAATAATAATATCAATATTTACGTGAATAATATTTACGTGAACAAAGACTGGTGCACGAACTGTTCCGTGATCAAAAGGCTTTGTTCAGCTGCCGTCGAGTTGATCACAGTAAGATGTCGGCCGCATTATCTTCCCCGCGACCATGCTGTGATTTTAATATCAGTTATTTACATAGCACCCGATGCTAATGCTAATGACGCCCAGGGAGAAATTCACGACTTACTCACCTCGCTGCAGTGTAAATATCCTGAGGGGCTCTTCATTGTTTGCGGAGACGTCAATCACGTAGATCTTCAAGTCTCCCTCCCAGCCTTCAATAAGCACGTCTTCACAGCAACGAGAGGAGATAAAACGCTTGACCAAGTCTACACTAATGTAAAGGGGGCGTACACGGCGAAGACACGCCCAGCGCTCGGAGCTTCCGATCACTGCTCTTTGATCCTGGCCCCAAGACAGCTCCCCCCACTCAGGCGCTCCAAGCCGGAACAAAGAGAGATAAGAATCTGGCCTCAAGGCAGCACCTCCATGCTGAAAGACTGTTTTGAGAAGACAAACTGGTCTGTTTTCAGGGAGGCAGCTACTGAAGGGAGCTCAGTTGACCTGGAACTCTATGCTTCCTCAGTCCTGGGCTACATCAGTACATGCTCTGAAAATGTATCCATAAAAAAATATGTTAAATCTTACCCGAACCGAAAACCCTGGTTAAATAAAGAAGTTCACGCCTTGCTAGCAGCCAGGGACACTGCATTCAAGTCCGGAGATAAAGAGGAGCTGAGAAAGAGCAGGAAAGAACTGGAGGAAGGCATTAAGAAGGCCAAGGCCACGTATGCACAGAGGATCGAGGGACAGTTCACCTCACAAGACCCACGGAGCATGTGGAAGGGTATTAAATGCATAACAGATTACAAAGGCAAGAACAAACAATGCCCCAGGGACCCATCTCTGCCTGATGCCCTCAATAAGTTTTATGCACGTTTTGATGATCCAAACAGACCAGCTAGCACCAGACTCACCTCATCACCAGATGAAGAGCATCTCAGAGTGACCGCAGCAGAAGTGAGAGGCAGTCTCAGAAAGATTAATCCTCATAAAGCAACCGGACCAGACAACATCCCAGGGAAAGTTCTGAAGGAATGTGCGGACCAGCTCTGTGAGGTGCTGGCTGACATCTTCACCACCTCACTTGCACTGGAGTCAGTTCCCACCTGCCTGAAGACCGCGACCATCATCCCAGTCCCAAAGAGCTCCACAGTGACTGGTCTGAATGACTATAGACCAGTGGCCCTCACCCCGGTAGTCGCTAAATGTTTTGAGAAACTGGTCATGACCCACATCAAGGCAACCGTCAACATCAACGAGGACCCTCATCAATACGCATACCGCGAGAACCGATCAACAGAGGACGCCATTTCTTCCGTGGTCCACACTGCTCTCACCCACCTGGATCAGAAGGACTCATACGTGCGTCTGCTCTTCGTGGACTTCACATCTGCCTTCAACACCATGATCCCCCAAACTCTGATAGACAAACTATCTACACTTGGACTAAGCCCCTCCATTTGTAACTGGGTACTAGACTTCTTAACAGACAGACCACAGTCCGTGAAGATCCACAACTTCTCCTCCTCCACCATAACCCTCAGCACTGGCTCTCCTCAAGGATGTGTGCTGAGCCCCCTTCTGTTCACTCTGCTCACATATGATTGTACAGCCACACTTCCAGGCTGTCATATTGTTAAGTTTGCAGATGATACAGCGGTGGTGGGATGCATCACAAACAATGATGAGTCCAGCTACAGACAGGAGGTGGAACACCTGGAGAGCTGGTGCAAAGAGAATAATCTTCACATGAATGTGAAGAAGACAAAGGAGATGATTGTGGACTTCAGAAGGAACAAACACACCCACGCCCCACTGAAAATAGGTGGGTCTGCAGTGGAAGTGGTCTCCAGCTACAAATACTTGGGTGTACACATGAATGATAACCTCAGCTGGAGCAACAACACCACCAGCCTGATCAAGAAAGGTCATCAGAGACTCTACTTCCTCAGACGGCTGAGACGTGCTGGTCTGAGCAGCCCAGTTCTCACCTCGTTCTACAGGTGTGCAGTGGAGAGCGTCCTGTGCTCCAGCATCAACGTGTGGCATGGAGGCTGCACAGTTGAAGAGAGGAAAGCTCTACAGAGAGTGGTGAAGGCTGCACAGAAGTCTGTTGGAGTCAGTCTCCCCACCATCACAGACATTTACACCTCCAGATGCAGGAAAAGAGCCACCTGCATCATGAAAGACCTCACTCACCCAGCACACTCACTCTTTGCCCCACTCCCCTCAGGACGGAGGTTGAGGAGCATCAAATGTAGAACCACTAGACTGAGGAACAGCTTCTACCCTGAGGCTGTTAGACTCATGAATAAATAAAAATAAAATAAAAAATAAACACTGCAAAATATCACATCATGCTGATGCTGATCTGTTTTCTTGTTGCTGTGTTCATCTGTGACCATCTGCTCATACAGACTCATGTTCGTGCTGCTGTTTATAATGATGTTTTTCCACTACATTAGGGCTTAGTGTATTACTAGTTGATGTTTTTCTTAGTTAATTCTAGATGTTATTACTGTTTTTCTCTTGCATTTGTTGTTGGATGTAACTGGGACCCCGTGTACATAATCTCGTTTTCATCACATGTACCACATGCGGTGCAAATGACAATAAAGACTCTCTGACTCTCTCTGACTCTGACTCTGAACCACGATCAAAGATAAAATCATGTGGAAGCAGAGTAGGCTTGCTTAAAAAGAAAAGTCTTTAAGCCGTTTTTGAAGTCAACCAGTGACTGTGGAGCTCTCAGGTAGTCAGGGAGGGAGTTCCATAGGCGGGGGGCAGCCACACAGAATGCCCGGTCTCCCATGGTCCTTAATTTGGTTCGTGGAATGTGAAGTAGATTACTGTTCTGTGATCGTAGAGACCGGGTGGATGAATATGGTGCAAGAATGTCCTTTAGATAGTCAGGTGAAGTTCCGTGTAAGCATTGGTGTGTAATGAGAGCAGTTTTGTACTGAATTCTGTAGGTGACAGGAAGCCAATGGAGGTTATGGAGAATGGGTGTAATAAAAAAAAACATGCTTGTTAGGCTGATTGGTGACTCTAAATTGACCCTAGGTGTGAGTGTGAGAGTGGATGGTTGTTTGGTGTGAGTGAGACAGGTCCCTCTTGTAAATGAGTCCCCGTGACTCAACGAGGCTAGCCTGTATAAATAAAGGTTGAATGAATGAATGAAAAGTTCAAATTTACGAGCTCTCAATAAAATCATTGCTGTACTGTTTTGAATATATTGAAGCTTCTGAAGATTTTTGCCAGGGATTCCAATAAACAGGGAGTTGCAGTAGTCGAGCCTGGAGGAGACAAATGCATGGACGAGCTTCTCAGCATCAGAAAAAGTAATGTCATTTTAGCTCATTTCACCAAGACGCTTACAAGAGCTTACAGAACACACCTAAAAAAATTCTACCCTGCAGACACTTGCTCACTACATCCAGCATGGGTGGCCAAAGCAAGTGAGTACTGTACCCAAAGAAATCAAACCATTATTCAGTTTTCACGAAGTCGATTGTTGACAACATTGTTATTATGAAAGGGAATAGAGCTACAGTATTGTCCCAACTCCACTGCATGAGATCTACTTACAGGAACTACACAAAGGACATCCAGGCATGGAGTCTACAAAAAGAAGAGCAAGGGATAGTGTGTCCTGGTCAACAACAAACACTGATATAGAGGGCAAAGTCAAATCATGCTGTATCTGCAACTGTCAAACCACACCAGCAAAAACAACCTCTGAAACTACACTACATTCCAGCTCTCCCTTGGTCCATCACTGCCACAGGCATATTCGAGTGGAACAACCACCACTACCTCGTGCTTGTGGATTCTTATTCTTGATGGTTTGAAATTGATAAACTCAAAAACCTGACATCAGTTTCAGTGATTAACAAACTCAAACGCCACTTCTCGGTACACAGGATATCACAGAAACTGTACTCAGACAATGGCACCCAGTTCATGAGCCAGACTTTTCGTGACTTTGTCACATCCTGAGATTTTGAACATGTTACAAGCAGCCCTGAGTTTCCTCAGTCAAATGGACTCGGCGAAAGAGCAATCCAGACTGCTAAAAGACTTCTTGAAACAACAAAAAGGAATGGGGCTGATTTCTACTTCAACCTACTACACCTAAGGAACACACCACGAGACAACATTCTTTGCTCACCAGCACAGAGACTGTTATCAAAACGAAATTGATCAACCCTTCCTGTATGCAAAAAAACTGTTAAAAGCCAGCTGCGAAAGAAAACAAGCACTATCAAAACTCTACTCACTAAAAAGCACAGAGCCCAAAAACAGTACTATGACAAGTCCAGCAAGCTGCTCAGTCCATTAACACAAAACCAAGGGTTGGTGAGGTTACAAACACAAAACGGACATGACAAGATTGGACTGACTAATCAGTAAAACAGACTGCTTCAAGAGATCCTTCCTGTCAACAGCCATCAGCATAATTTATAGCATCTCACCCAGCACACAGAGTTTTGCCCTGGTCCCCTCAGGCAGGAGGTTGAGGAGCATTAAGTGTAGAACCACTAGACTGAGGAACAGCTTCTACCCTGAGGCTGTTTGACTCATGAATCTCTAACCAGAATACCGTACTTTCCGCCTGATAAGTCTCACCTTTCTATAAGTCGCTTTGTCCAATTATTGGCAATAAATTGGAAAAATCTGGGTGTCGCACCTTTATTTAAGTCGCATCTATTATGCGTCACCGCTACGCGGCGCATCAGCGCGTCATTTGCCCTGCTCAAAATGGCGTCCATGAGCGAGCGAGCACGGAAGGACTTTACAAGATTAACACGGTAAAAACAATTATTTGTTTGCTGAAAATTAAAGCAAAGATGTGTCTTAGCTGAACTTTTCCTTAATAAATGAATGCAATTGTCAAATCAGCTGGATTTAGAAATAGTTTTGCTACGAGCAGCCGCCCAGGTGGGATAGCAGCATTTTCTTTAAAATTTAGCAAAATAAACGCTTTAAAAAATATTTCTTAGCTGACATTATAGCACAAGTGTTCCTGAGCTTAACCGTTCCTTAATAAATTCACGAAATGGTCAAATCTGCTGGATTTATATTGTTTCGCTTTGACGTCTTCCACTGTCGCATGCGCTGCGAAAATAAATTATAAATAAATCGAATTTTAGCTCAAATGTCTCATACAGGTAACAGTTTGTAAATGTCCATGTTGTGATTACTTTCTGTAAGTTTGATAAAAATCTGTTCTGTAGTTCATGACTTATTTAAGGAGCCAAGATGGTCTAGTGGCAGGGCTTTTGACTTGGGACCTGAAGGACGTGGGTTCGCGCCCCGGCCACTACCCACCTTGGGGTGTCTATGAGTGCACACCTATTTCTCCAGCTCCCCGGGCGCTTTCGGGCTGCTCACTGCACTACCTGGTAGGTGGTTGGGTTAAATGCAGAGCCGAATTTCGTCTGTGTATGGGAAACATACGCAGATGACAGGAAAAGACATTATTATTATTATTATTATAAATAGTACCCGTTGCTAACAAACACTGAGCTAACAATAGTTCATACCTCTGTCAGGATGCTGCTGGTCCTTCATGTAATATGTTCAGTTTGCTCCTGTGTTTTAGTTTGATTACTCCCCAGGTGTTTTGTGTTCCCATGATTAGTTCCTCACCTTTATATTCTGGGCTCTCCTGCTTCTCAAGCAGGGGAGCATTGAGTGTAATGCCTACACCAGCATGGTCGGATGTCCTGTTCAGTTAAGTGCCTTGTTTTTGAGTTTTTATGAATTAAAAGACTGTTTTTGCTACACTCTTGGAGTTCTTGCTTGCACTTGGGTCTCAACCACACCCCGACCGTGACAACCTCCAGAGCAGGAGACCGGTCTGTGACAGAGTGTGTCCGACCAGAGGAGGCTGCCTTCGCACACATGAGGTGGGAACAGTCGGTGGACTCTCTGGAAGTGTCAGAGCTCCAGAGCAGGAGGCCGGCTGCGACAGAGTCAGTCCGACCAGAGGAGGCTGCCATCAGACAAACCTCATGGAGACCCAGCAGGAGTTTTTTTTCTTTTTGAATGTGTTTCTAAAAGGACTGCATCGAGAGGAAAAGGAGTGGGGCAGAGGATCAACTCACTCTTACCTGGCAGGCTGGCACACTCCAAGATGGCTTCCACGCCCCCTACGTATCCTGAGATGGTGAACCCTGCTCCTGATCTACCACTGTTAGAGGATCAGAGTCTCCTTAACCTGCAGCAGAGCCACAGAGTCTCCTGAACCTGCAGCAGAGCCACAGAGTCTCCTGAACCTGCAGCAGAGCCACAGAGTCTCCTGAACCTGCAGCAGAGCCACAGAGTCTCCTGAACCTGCAGCAGAGCCACAGAGTCTCCTGAACCTGCAGCAGAGCCACAGAGTCTCCTGAACCTGCAGCAGAGCCACAGAGTCTCCTGAACCTGCAGCAGAGCCACAGAGTCTCCTGAACCTGCAGCAGAGCCACAGAGTCTCCTGAACCTGCAGCAGAGCCACAGAGTCTCCTGAACCTGCAGCAGAGCCACAGAGTCTCCTGAACCTGCAGCAGAGCCACAGAGTCTCCTGAACCTGCAGCAGAGCCACAGAGTCTCCTGAACCTGCAGCAGAGCCACAGAGTCTCCTGAACCTGCAGCAGAGCCACAGAGTCTCCTTAACCTGCAGCAGAGCCACAGAGTCTCCTGAACCTGCAGCAGAGCCACAGAGTCTCCTGAACCTGCAGCAGAGCCACAGAGTCTCCTGAACCTGCAGCAGAGCCACAGAGTCTCCTGAACCTGCAGCAGAGCCACAGAGTCTCCTTAACCTGCAGCAGAGCCACAGAGTCTCCTGAACCTGCAGCAGAGCCACAGAGTCTCCTGAACCTGCAGCAGAGCCACAGAGTCTCCTTAACCTGCAGCAGAGCCACAGAGTCTCCTTAACCTGCAGCAGAGCCACAGAGTCTCCTGAACCTGCAGCAGAGCCACAGAGTCTCCTGAACCTGCAGCAGAGCCACAGAGTCTCCTTAACCTGCAGCAGAGCCACAGAGTCTCCTTAACCTGCAGCAGAGCCACAGAGTCTCCTGAACCTGCAGCAGAGCCACAGAGTCTCCTGAACCTGCAGCAGAGCCACAGAGTCTCCTTAACCTGCAGCAGAGCCACAGAGTCTCCTTAACCTGCAGCAGAGCCACAGAGTCTCCTGAACCTGCAGCAGAGCCACAGAGTCTCCTGAACCTGCAGCAGAGCCACAGAGTCTCCTGAACCTGCAGCAGAGCCACAGAGTCTCCTGAACCTGCAGCAGAGCCACAGAGTCTCCTGAACCTGCAGCAGAGCCACAGAGTCTCCTGAACCTGCAGCAGAGCCACAGAGTCTCCTGAACCTGCAGCAGAGCCACAGAGTCTCCTGAACCTGCAGCAGAGCCACAGTCTCCTTAACCTGCAGCAGAGCCACAGTCTCCTGAACCTGCAGCAGAGCCACAGTCTCTTTAACCTGCAGCAGAGCCACAGTCTCCTGAACCTGCAGCAGAGCCACAGTCTCTTTAACCTGCAGCAGAGCCACAGTCTCCTGAACCTGCAGCAGAGCCACAGTCTCTTTAACCTGCAGCAGAGCCACAGTCTCCTGAACCTGCAGCAGAGCCACAGTCTCCTTAACCTGCAGCAGAGCCACAGTCTCCTGAACCTGCAGCAGAGCCACAGTCTCCTTAACCTGCAGCAGAGCCACAGAGTCTCCTTAACCTGCAGCAGAGCCACAGAGTCTCCTGAACCTGCAGCAGAGCCACAGAGTCTCCTGAACCTGCAGCAGAGCCACAGTCTCCTTAACCTGCAGCAGAGCCACAGTCTCCTTAACCTGCAGCAGAGCCACAGTCTCCTGAACCTGCAGCAGAGCCACAGTCTCCTTAACCTGCAGCAGAGCCACAGTCTCCTTAACCTGCAGCAGAGCCACAGTCTCCTTAACCTGCAGCAGAGCCACAGAGTCTCCTTAACCTGCAGCAGAGCCACAGAGTCTCCTTAACCTGCAGCAGAGCCACAGAGTCTCCTTAACCTGCAGCAGAGCCACAGAGTCTCCTTAACCTGCAGCAGAGCCACAGAGTCTCCTTAACCTGCAGCAGAGCCACAGAGTCTCCTTAACCTGCAGCAGAGCCACAGAGTCTCCTTAACCTGCAGCAGAGCCACAGAGTCTCCTTAACCTGCAGCAGAGCCACAGAGTCTCCTTAACCTGCAGCAGAGCCACAGAGTCTCCTGAACCTGCAGCAGAGCCACAGAGTCTCCTTAACCTGCAGCAGAGCCACAGAGTCTCCTTAACCTGCAGCAGAGCCACAGTCTCCTTAACCTGCAGCAGAGCCACAGTCTCCTTAACCTGCAGCAGAGCCACAGTCTCCTGAACCTGCAGCAGAGCCACAGTCTCCTTAACCTGCAGCAGAGCCACAGTCTCCTTAACCTGCAGCAGAGCCACAGTCTCCTTAACCTGCAGCAGAGCCACAGTCTCCTTAACCTGCAGCAGAGCCACAGTCTCCTTAACCTGCAGCAGAGCCACAGTCTCCTTAACCTGCAGCAGAGCCACAGAGTCTCCTTAACCTGCAGCAGAGCCACAGAGTCTCCTTAACCTGCAGCAGAGCCACAGAGTCTCCTGAACCTGCAGCAGAGCCACAGAGTCTCCTTAACCTGCAGCAGAGCCACAGAGTCTCCTTAACCTGCAGCAGAGCCACAGAGTCTCCTGAACCTGCAGCAGAGCCACAGAGTCTCCTGAACCTGCAGCAGAGCCACAGAGTCTCCTGAACCTGCAGCAGAGCCACAGAGTCTCCTGAACCTGCAGCAGAGCCACAGAGTCTCCTAACCTGCAGCAGAGCCACAGAGTCTCCTTAACCTGCAGCAGAGCCACAGAGTCTCCTTAACCTGCAGCAGAGCCACAGAGTCTCCTTAACCTGCAGCAGAGCCACAGAGTCTCCTGAACCTGCAGCAGAGCCACAGAGTCTCCTGAACCTGCAGCAGAGCCACAGAGTCTCCTGAACCTGCAGCAGAGCCACAGAGTCTCCTTAACCTGCAGCAGAGCCACAGAGTCTCCTGAACCTGCAGCAGAGCCACAGAGTCTCCTTAACCTGCAGCAGAGCCACAGAGTCTCCTTAACCTGCAGCAGAGCCACAGAGTCTCCTTAACCTGCAGCAGAGCCACAGAGTCTCCTTAACCTGCAGCAGAGCCACAGAGTCTCCTTAACCTGCAGCAGAGCCACAGAGTCTCCTTAACCTGCAGCAGAGCCACAGAGTCTCCTTAACCTGCAGCAGAGCCACAGAGTCTCCTTAACCTGCAGCAGAGCCACAGAGTCTCCTTAACCTGCAGCAGAGCCACAGAGTCTCCTTAACCTGCAGCAGAGCCACAGAGTCTCCTTAACCTGCAGCAGAGCCACAGAGTCTCCTTAACCTGCAGCAGAGCCACAGAGTCTCCTTAACCTGCAGCAGAGCCACAGAGTCTCCTTAACCTGCAGCAGAGCCACAGAGTCTCCTTAACCTGCAGCAGAGCCACAGAGTCTCCTTAACCTGCAGCAGAGCCACAGAGTCTCCTTAACCTGCAGCAGAGCCACAGAGTCTCCTTAACCTGCAGCAGAGCCACAGAGTCTCCTTAACCTGCAGCAGAGCCACAGAGTCTCCTTAACCTGCAGCAGAGCCACAGAGTCTCCTTAACCTGCAGCAGAGCCACAGAGTCTCCTTAACCTGCAGCAGAGCCACAGAGTCTCCTTAACCTGCAGCAGAGCCACAGAGTCTCCTTAACCTGCAGCAGAGCCACAGAGTCTCCTTAACCTGCAGCAGAGCCACAGAGTCTCCTTAACCTGCAGCAGAGCCACAGAGTCTCCTTAACCTGCAGCAGAGCCACAGAGTCTCCTTAACCTGCAGCAGAGCCACAGAGTCTCCTTAACCTGCAGCAGAGCCACAGAGTCTCCTTAACCTGCAGCAGAGCCACAGAGTCTCCTTAACCTGCAGCAGAGCCACAGAGTCTCCTTAACCTGCAGCAGAGCCACAGAGTCTCCTTAACCTGCAGCAGAGCCACAGAGTCTCCTTAACCTGCAGCAGAGCCACAGAGTCTCCTTAACCTGCAGCAGAGCCACAGAGTCTCCTTAACCTGCAGCAGAGCCACAGAGTCTCCTTAACCTGCAGCAGAGCCACAGTCTCCTTAACCTGCAGCAGAGCCACAGAGTCTCCTTAACCTGCAGCAGAGCCACAGTCTCCTTAACCTGCAGCAGAGCCACAGAGTCTCCTTAACCTGCAGCAGAGCCACAGAGTCTCCTGAACCTGCAGCAGAGCCACAGAGTCTCCTTAACCTGCAGCAGAGCCACAGAGTCTCCTTAACCTGCAGCAGAGCCACAGAGTCTCCTGAACCTGCAGCAGAGCCACAGAGTCTCCTGAACCTGCAGCAGAGCCACAGAGTCTCCTGAACCTGCAGCAGAGCCACAGAGTCTCCTGAACCTGCAGCAGAGCCACAGAGTCTCCTGAACCTGCAGCAGAGCCACAGAGTCTCCTTAACCTGCAGCAGAGCCACAGAGTCTCCTGAACCTGCAGCAGAGCCACAGAGTCTCCTGAACCTGCAGCAGAGCCACAGAGTCTCCTTAACCTGCAGCAGAGCCACAGAGTCTCCTTAACCTGCAGCAGAGCCACAGAGTCTCCTGAACCTGCAGCAGAGCCACAGAGTCTCCTGAACCTGCAGCAGAGCCACAGAGTCTCCTTAACCTGCAGCAGAGCCACAGAGTCTCCTTAACCTGCAGCAGAGCCACAGTCTCCTTAACCTGCAGCAGAGCCACAGAGTCTCCTTAACCTACAGCAGAGTCTCCTTAACCTGCAGCAGAGCCACAGAGTCTCCTTAACCTGCAGCAGAGCCACAGTCTCCTTAACCTGCAGCAGAGCCACAGAGTCTCCTTAACCTGCAGCAGAGCCACAGTCTCCTTAACCTGCAGCAGAGCCACAGAGTCTCCTGAACCTGCAGCAGAGCCACAGAGTCTCCTTAACCTGCAGCAGAGCCACAGAGTCTCCTGAACCTGCAGCAGAGCCACAGAGTCTCCTTAACCTGCAGCAGAGCCACAGAGTCTCCTGAACCTGCAGCAGAGCCACAGAGTCTCCTGAACCTGCAGCAGAGCCACAGAGTCTCCTTAACCTGCAGCAGAGCCACAGAGTCTCCTTAACCTGCAGCAGAGCCACAGAGTCTCCTGAACCTGCAGCAGAGCCACAGAGTCTCCTGAACCTGCAGCAGAGCCACAGAGTCTCCTTAACCTGCAGCAGAGCCACAGAGTCTCCTGAACCTGCAGCAGAGCCACAGAGTCTCCTTAACCTGCAGCAGAGCCACAGAGTCTCCTGAACCTGCAGCAGAGCCACAGAGTCTCCTGAACCTGCAGCAGAGCCACAGAGTCTCCTTAACCTGCAGCAGAGCCACAGAGTCTCCTTAACCTGCAGCAGAGCCACAGAGTCTCCTTAACCTGCAGCAGAGCCACAGAGTCTCCTGAACCTGCAGCAGAGCCACAGAGTCTCCTTAACCTGCAGCAGAGCCACAGAGTCTCCTGAACCTGCAGCAGAGCCACAGAGTCTCCTGAACCTGCAGCAGAGCCACAGAGTCTCCTTAACCTGCAGCAGAGCCACAGAGTCTCCTTAACCTGCAGCAGAGCCACAGAGTCTCCTTAACCTGCAGCAGAGCCACAGAGTCTCCTTAACCTGCAGCAGAGCCACAGAGTCTCCTTAACCTGCAGCAGAGCCACAGAGTCTCCTTAACCTGCAGCAGAGCCACAGAGTCTCCTTAACCTGCAGCAGAGCCACAGAGTCTCCTTAACCTGCAGCAGAGCCACAGAGTCTCCTTAACCTGCAGCAGAGCCACAGAGTCTCCTTAACCTGCAGCAGAGCCACAGAGTCTCCTTAACCTGCAGCAGAGCCACAGAGTCTCCTTAACCTGCAGCAGAGCCACAGAGTCTCCTTAACCTGCAGCAGAGCCACAGAGTCTCCTTAACCTGCAGCAGAGCCACAGAGTCTCCTTAACCTGCAGCAGAGCCACAGAGTCTCCTTAACCTGCAGCAGAGCCACAGAGTCTCCTTAACCTGCAGCAGAGCCACAGAGTCTCCTTAACCTGCAGCAGAGCCACAGAGTCTCCTTAACCTGCAGCAGAGCCACAGAGTCTCCTTAACCTGCAGCAGAGCCACAGAGTCTCCTTAACCTGCAGCAGAGCCACAGAGTCTCCTTAACCTGCAGCAGAGCCACAGAGTCTCCTTAACCTGCAGCAGAGCCACAGAGTCTCCTGAACCTGCAGCAGAGCCACAGAGTCTCCTTAACCTGCAGCAGAGCCACAGAGTCTCCTTAACCTGCAGCAGAGCCACAGAGTCTCCTGAACCTGCAGCAGAGCCACAGAGTCTCCTGAACCTGCAGCAGAGCCACAGTCTCCTGAACCTGCAGCAGAGCCACAGAGTCTCCTGAACCTGCAGCAGAGCCACAGAGTCTCCTGAACCTGCAGCAGAGCCACAGAGTCTCCTGAACCTGCAGCAGAGCCACAGAGTCTCCTTAACCTGCAGCAGAGCCACAGAGTCTCCTGAACCTGCAGCAGAGCCACAGAGTCTCCTGAACCTGCAGCAGAGCCACAGAGTCTCCTTAACCTGCAGCAGAGCCACAGAGTCTCCTGAACCTGCAGCAGAGCCACAGAGTCTCCTGAACCTGCAGCAGAGCCACAGAGTCTCCTGAACCTGCAGCAGAGCCACAGAGTCTCCTTAACCTGCAGCAGAGCCACAGAGTCTCCTGAACCTGCAGCAGAGCCACAGAGTCTCCTGAACCTGCAGCAGAGCCACAGAGTCTCCTGAACCTGCAGCAGAGCCACAGAGTCTCCTGAACCTGCAGCAGAGCCACAGAGTCTCCTTAACCTGCAGCAGAGCCACAGAGTCTCCTTAACCTGCAGCAGAGCCACAGAGTCTCCTGAACCTGCAGCAGAGCCACAGAGTCTCCTGAACCTGCAGCAGAGCCACAGAGTCTCCTTAACCTGCAGCAGAGCCACAGAGTCTCCTGAACCTGCAGCAGAGCCACAGAGTCTCCTTAACCTGCAGCAGAGCCACAGAGTCTCCTGAACCTGCAGCAGAGCCACAGAGTCTCCTTAACCTGCAGCAGAGCCACAGAGTCTCCTTAACCTGCAGCAGAGCCACAGAGTCTCCTTAACCTGCAGCAGAGCCACAGAGTCTCCTTAACCTGCAGCAGAGCCACAGAGTCTCCTTAACCTGCAGCAGAGCCACAGAGTCTCCTTAACCTGCAGCAGAGCCACAGAGTCTCCTTAACCTGCAGCAGAGCCACAGAGTCTCCTGAACCTGCAGCAGAGCCACAGAGTCTCCTTAACCTGCAGCAGAGCCACAGAGTCTCCTTAACCTGCAGCAGAGCCACAGAGTCTCCTGAACCTGCAGCAGAGCCACAGAGTCTCCTGAACCTGCAGCAGAGCCACAGAGTCTCCTGAACCTGCAGCAGAGCCACAGAGTCTCCTGAACCTGCAGCAGAGCCACAGAGTCTCCTGAACCTGCAGCAGAGCCACAGAGTCTCCTGAACCTGCAGCAGAGCCACAGAGTCTCCTGAACCTGCAGCAGAGCCACAGAGTCTCCTTAACCTGCAGCAGAGCCACAGAGTCTCCTGAACCTGCAGCAGAGCCACAGTCTCTTAACCTGCAGCAGAGCCACAGTCTCCTGAACCTGCAGCAGAGCCACAGTCTCCTTAACCTGCAGCAGAGCCACAGTCTCCTGAACCTGCAGCAGAGCCACAGTCTCCTTAACCTGCAGCAGAGCCACAGTCTCCTTAACCTGCAGCAGAGCCACAGTCTCCTTAACCTGCAGCAGAGCCACAGTCTCCTGAACCTGCAGCAGAGCCACAGTCTCCTTAACCTGCAGCAGAGCCACAGTCTCCTTAACCTGCAGCAGAGCCACAGTCTCCTTAACCTGCAGCAGAGCCACAGTCTCCTTAACCTGCAGCAGAGCCACAGTCTCCTTAACCTGCAGCAGAGCCACAGTCTCCTTAACCTGCAGCAGAGCCACAGTCTCCTTAACCTGCAGCAGAGCCACAGTCTCCTTAACCTGCAGCAGAGCCACAGTCTCCTTAACCTGCAGCAGAGCCACAGTCTCCTTAACCTGCAGCAGAGCCACAGTCTCCTTAACCTGCAGCAGAGCCACAGTCTCCTTAACCTGCAGCAGAGCCACAGTCTCCTTAACCTGCAGCAGAGCCACAGTCTCCTTAACCTGCAGCAGAGCCACAGTCTCCTTAACCTGCAGCAGAGCCACAGAGTCTCCTGAACCTGCAGCAGAGCCACAGTCTCCTGAACCTGCAGCAGAGCCACAGAGTCTCCTGAACCTGCAGCAGAGCCACAGTCTCCTTAACCTGCAGCAGAGCCACAGAGTCTCCTTAACCTGCAGCAGAGCCACATAGTCTCCTTAACCTGCAGCAGAGCCACATAGTCTCCTTAACCTGCAGCAGAGCCACAGTCTCCCTGCAACAGA
>JBBPBX010081115.1:0-16021 GCA_038048925.1 Garcialebias charrua | reverse complement strand
TGTATCATGTCTTGACTTCACCACTTGCTCTTGCCGAGGTCGGACACTTCCCCCTCCTCTCCCTCCTCCACTTTGATTTGCTGCTCCGTCCTGTGTGTGAAACTGCTTCTGAGCCTCTAGTTCTTCTGAACCAAAATGTTGTGGATCTGGTCAGTTGGTCTCTCAATGCAACGGACTACATTTCTGAGACAAGCTTCAGGTGAGCTGAACTGCCTGGACGTCATGTATGTAGCTGGACGTGTCTCTGGAGGAGGTGGAATGTGATGTGTCTGGACGTCATGTATGTAGCTGGACATGTCTCTGGAGGAGGTGGAATGTGATGTGTCTGGACGTCATGTATGTAGCTGGACATGTCTCTGGAGGAGGTGGAATGTGATGTGTCTGGACGTCATGTATGTAGCTGGACGTGTCTCTGGAGGAGGTGGAATGTGATGTGTCTGGACGTCATGTATGTAGCTGGACATGTCTCTGGAGGAGGTGGAATGTGATGTGTCTGGACGTCATGTATGTAGCTGGACATGTCTCTGGAGGAGGTGGAATGTGATGTGTCTGGACGTCATGTATGTAGCTGGACGTGTCTCTGGAGGAGGTGGAATGTGATGTGTCTGGACGTCATGTATGTAGCTGGACGTGTCTCTGGAGGAGGTGGAATGTGATGTGTCTGGACGTCATGTATGTAGCTGGACATGTCTCTGGAGGAGGTGGAATGTGATGTGTCTGGACGTCATGTATGTAGCTGGACGTGTCTCTGGAGGAGGTGGAATGTGATGTGTCTGGACGTCATGTATGTAGCTGGACGTGTCTCTGGAGGAGGTGGAATGTGATGTGTCTGGACGTCATGTATGTAGCTGGACGTGTCTCTGGAGGAGGTGGAATGTGATGTGTCTGGACGTCATGTATGTAGCTGGACGTGTCTCTGGAGGAGGTGGAATGTGATGTGTCTGGACGTCATGTATGTAGCTGGACGTGTCTCTGGAGGAGGTGGAATGTGATGTGTCTGGACGTCATGTATGTAGCTGGACGTGTCTCTGGAGGAGGTGGAATGTGATGTGTCTGGACGTCATGTATGTAGCTGGACGTGTCTCTGGAGGAGGTGGAATGTGATGTGTCTGGACGTCATGTATGTAGCTGGACGTGTCTCTGGAGGAGGTGGAATGTGATGTGTCTGGACGTCATGTATGTAGCTGGACGTGTCTCTGGAGGAGGTGGAATGTGATGTGTCTGGACGTCATGTATGTAGCTGGACATGTCTCTGGAGGAGGTGGAATGTGATGTGTCTGGACGTCATGTATGTAGCTGGACATGTCTCTGGAGGAGGTGGAATGTGATGTGTCTGGACGTCATGTATGTAGCTGGACGTGTCTCTGGAGGAGGTGGAATGTGATGTGTCTGGACGTCATGTATGTAGCTGGACGTGTCTCTGGAGGAGGTGGAATGTGATGTGTCTGGACGTCATGTATGTAGCTGGACGTGTCTCTGGAGGAGGTGGAATGTGATGTGTCTGGACGTCATGTATGTAGCTGGACATGTCTCTGGAGGAGGTGGAATGTGATGTGTCTGGACGTCATGTATGTAGCTGGACGTGTCTCTGGAGGAGGTGGAATGTGATGTGTCTGGACGTCATGTATGTAGCTGGACGTGTCTCTGGAGGAGGTGGAATGTGATGTGTCTGGACGTCATGTATGTAGCTGGACGTGTCTCTGGAGGAGGTGGAATGTGATGTGTCTGGACGTCATGTATGTAGCTGGACATGTCTCTGGAGGAGGTGGAATGTGATGTGTCTGGACGTCATGTATGTAGCTGGACATGTCTCTGGAGGAGGTGGAATGTGATGTGTCTGGACGTCATGTATGTAGCTGGACGTGTCTCTGGAGGAGGTGGAATGTGATGTGTCTGGACGTCATGTATGTAGCTGGACGTGTCTCTGGAGGAGGTGGAATGTGATGTGTCTGGACGTCATGTATGTAGCTGGACATGTCTCTGGAGGAGGTGGAATGTGATGTGTCTGGACGTCATGTATGTAGCTGGACATGTCTCTGGAGGAGGTGGAATGTGATGTGTCTGGACGTCATGTATGTAGCTGGACGTGTCTCTGGAGGAGGTGGAATGTGATGTGTCTGGACGTCATGTATGTAGCTGGACGTGTCTCTGGAGGAGGTGGAATGTGATGTGTCTGGACGTCATGTATGTAGCTGGACGTGTCTCTGGAGGAGGTGGAATGTGATGTGTCTGGACGTCATGTATGTAGCTGGACGTGTCTCTGGAGGAGGTGGAATGTGATGTGTCTGGACGTCATGTATGTAGCTGGACGTGTCTCTGGAGGAGGTGGAATGTGATGTGTCTGGACGTCATGTATGTAGCTGGACGTGTCTCTGGAGGAGGTGGAATGTGATGTGTCTGGACGTCATGTATGTAGCTGGACGTGTCTCTGGAGGAGGTGGAATGTGATGTGTCTGGACGTCATGTATGTAGCTGGACGTGTCTCTGGAGGAGGTGGAATGTGATGTGTCTGGACGTCATGTATGTAGCTGGACGTGTCTCTGGAGGAGGTGGAATGTGATGTGTCTGGACGTCATGTATGTAGCTGGACGTGTCTCTGGAGGAGGTGGAATGTGATGTGTCTGGACGTCATGTATGTAGCTGGACATGTCTCTGGAGGAGGTGGAATGTGATGTGTCTGGACGTCATGTATGTAGCTGGACGTGTCTCTGGAGGAGGTGGAATGTGATGTGTCTGGACGTCATGTATGTAGCTGGACATGTCTCTGGAGGAGGTGGAATGTGATGTGTCTGGACGTCATGTATGTAGCTGGACGTGTCTCTGGAGGAGGTGGAATGTGATGTGTCTGGACGTCATGTATGTAGCTGGACGTGTCTCTGGAGGAGGTGGAATGTGATGTGTCTGGACGTCATGTATGTAGCTGGACATGTCTCTGGAGGAGGTGGAATGTGATGTGTCTGGACGTCATGTATGTAGCTGGACATGTCTCTGGAGGAGGTGGAATGTGATGTGTCTGGACGTCATGTATGTAGCTGGACGTGTCTCTGGAGGAGGTGGAATGTGATGTGTCTGGACGTCATGTATGTAGCTGGACGTGTCTCTGGAGGAGGTGGAATGTGATGTGTCTGGACGTCATGTATGTAGCTGGACGTGTCTCTGGAGGAGGTGGAATGTGATGTGTCTGGACGTCATGTATGTAGCTGGACGTGTCTCTGGAGGAGGTGGAATGTGATGTGTCTGGACGTCATGTATGTAGCTGGACGTGTCTCTGGAGGAGGTGGAATGTGATGTGTCTGGACGTCATGTATGTAGCTGGACGTGTCTCTGGAGGAGGTGGAATGTGATGTGTCTGGACGTCATGTATGTAGCTGGACGTGTCTCTGGAGGAGGTGGAATGTGATGTGTCTGGACGTCATGTATGTAGCTGGACATGTCTCTGGAGGAGGTGGAATGTGATGTGTCTGGACGTCATGTATGTAGCTGGACGTGTCTCTGGAGGAGGTGGAATGTGATGTGTCTGGACGTCATGTATGTAGCTGGACATGTCTCTGGAGGAGGTGGAATGTGATGTGTCTGGACGTCATGTATGTAGCTGGACATGTCTCTGGAGGAGGTGGAATGTGATGTGTCTGGACGTCATGTATGTAGCTGGACGTGTCTCTGGAGGAGGTGGAATGTGATGTGTCTGGACGTCATGTATGTAGCTGGACATGTCTCTGGAGGAGGTGGAATGTGATGTGTCTGGACGTCATGTATGTAGCTGGACATGTCTCTGGAGGAGGTGGAATGTGATGTGTCTGGACGTCATGTATGTAGCTGGACGTGTCTCTGGAGGAGGTGGAATGTGATGTGTCTGGACGTCATGTATGTAGCTGGACGTGTCTCTGGAGGAGGTGGAATGTGATGTGTCTGGACGTCATGTATGTAGCTGGACGTGTCTCTGGAGGAGGTGGAATGTGATGTGTCTGGACGTCATGTATGTAGCTGGACATGTCTCTGGAGGAGGTGGAATGTGATGTGTCTGGACGTCATGTATGTAGCTGGACATGTCTCTGGAGGAGGTGGAATGTGATGTGTCTGGACGTCATGTATGTAGCTGGACGTGTCTCTGGAGGAGGTGGAATGTGATGTGTCTGGACGTCATGTATGTAGCTGGACGTGTCTCTGGAGGAGGTGGAATGTGATGTGTCTGGACGTCATGTATGTAGCTGGACGTGTCTCTGGAGGAGGTGGAATGTGATGTGTCTGGACGTCATGTATGTAGCTGGACGTGTCTCTGGAGGAGGTGGAATGTGATGTGTCTGGACGTCATGTATGTAGCTGGACATGTCTCTGGAGGAGGTGGAATGTGATGTGTCTGGACGTCATGTATGTAGCTGGACGTGTCTCTGGAGGAGGTGGAATGTGATGTGTCTGGACGTCATGTATGTAGCTGGACGTGTCTCTGGAGGAGGTGGAATGTGATGTGTCTGGACGTCATGTATGTAGCTGGACGTGTCTCTGGAGGAGGTGGAATGTGATGTGTCTGCTGTCGATCAAGGACACCAGAACTGCATTTATGATACCTTACTGTTTTATTTATAGAGCACTTAAAACAGCAACAAGGCCAATCAAAGTGCTGTACAAACAAACAAACAAACAAACAAACAAACAACAGGCAACATACAAAATGAAGTACAAAAAATAGACATAAAAACGTTGCAGATAATAAATATAACGACCAAACACAGATCATCTGGTGTTGAAAGCAACAGACTAGTAGTGAGTCTTTAAACAGGATTTGAAACTGGTTTATAACTGGTTTCCTGTTTCTGGAATTGTCTGGTTCCTGGTTTATTCAGCAAACTGGTTGGTCCACTTGGTGTTTACTGCTTGATGGAGAAACAGTTTGCTGGAACTCCTCTGACTGATGAAGTCCTCCAGATGGAGGGTGAAACGTTTCTATAATAAAGAAACTGTCCAGATGACCTGACTGAGACTTATTGGATTTGGTACCTGGATGATAGAGCATGAACTTTCTTTCCTGGTTTATGAACACACAAAGAAGACGGCTGCAGTTCATCTGGCCTGGTCAGGCTGCCACATGTGAAGGTTTGCTCCATGTCTCGTGAACCCAGACTCTGTTGCTTAGTGGACTGGACCCACTGGTGAGATGGATCAAATCTCATTCTCAGGCATGGATCAGTTCATTTGGACCTTTCAGAATTTACATGAGACCAGTAAAGACTCAAGGCAGATAAAAATTAAAGTTCTGCCTGACTTCAAAAACAAACGTTTATCTGAGTTTGGCTCCCTGGGCTGGCCTTGCAGGCCACCTTGTCTTCACGTGGAGGACATGCAATCTGACACTGTGCCCTCCAGAGCGTCCATGAACATCCTCACCGGTCTCATCGTCCAGGTCCTATTCTGTCGAGTGTCTTATCCCCCCCCCCAACCAAACACACACACACACACACACACACACACACACACACACACACACACACACTGCGATACAAATTTCACAGTGTCAACAAATCCCTAAAAAGTTCCTAAAAAGTTGGGACAAGTAGCAATAAGTGGCTGGAAAAAGGAAATTGAGCATATAACAAACAGCTGGAAGACCAATTAACACTAATTAGGTCAATTGACAACATGGTTGGGTATAGAACGAATTTTTCAGAGTGTCAGTGTCTAAAAGAAGCCAAGATGGTAAGAGGATCACCAATTCCATCATTGTTGCACAGAAAGATAGTGCAGCAATACCAGAATGGTGTTACCCAGCGTAAAATAGCAAAGACTTTTAAAGGTCCACTGACATCATCTTACAAATTTGCATGAAATGATAGAAGATATATATATCTTCTATCATTTCATGCAAATTTGTAAGATGATGTCAGTGGACCTTTAAGTTATCATCATCAACCGTGCATAACATCATCCAAAGATTCAGAGAATCTGGAACAATCTCTGTGCGTAAGGGTCAAGGCCGTAAAACTCTACTGGATGCTCGTGATCTCCGGGCCCTTAAACGTCACTGCACCTCAAACAGGAATGCCACTGTCAAGGAAATAACAGAATGGGCTCAGGAATACTTCCAGAAAGCATTGTCAGTGAACACAATCCACTGTGCCAGCTGAAACTCTACAGTGCAAAGAGGAAGCCATTTCTAAGCAAGCTCCACAAGCTCAGACGTTTGCACTGGGCCAGGGGTCATTTAAAATGGAGTGTGGCAAAATTAAAGCTGCAGTATGTAGCTTTTTTTATGAACATATTTCTTCACTCTGTCACTACCTCCTGACAGACTGATGTTAGCCAGGTAATCTCTGAAAAAAATTAAAAAAAATATTGTCCCCTTGCTTCTCCAGGTGGTAAATAAGCATTTCTAAAAAGAAAAGGTGACCCGCCATTTTCCAGCCAATAAAAACAGAGTTTGTAACCAGCCAATAAAAACAGAGCTTGAATTTGAAATTCAACAGACCACAAGGGGGCAGAGCCACATATGGCTCTGAGGGGGAGGGATCAGAATGCTTTGCCTGTTGAAAATATTTCTAACTGCTGCAGTTCTACAGAAACTGCATACTGAACCTTTAAAGACTGTTCTGTGTCAGATGAGTCACGATTTGAAGTTCTTTATGGAACACTTAGCCTGGTTAAAACCAGACCCTTGTCCTTCACTTCGCTTCGGACTAGGGTCTGGACTTTCTCCATAGAGAAACGATTCTTGCTGGAGGCGTGGCCTCTGCTGATGGCTGCTCCCCCGTGGTCTGCTGAACTTGACTTCAGCTCCGCCTCCTGCTGAATTTTCTCTCGCTGCCTTTGCATATTCTGGGTTTATATGTTAATAAAAAATGTTCTAATAAAATAAAATAAAACCATGGAGCGCTGGTCCAACACACCAGAAGACCAGGAAATCTGATGGGACTCGGACAGCAACGTAAAACCCGAGTTTAATTCTCTCGTGACAACCTCAGTCATTTCCTTGTTCATTTCACTCAGCGGAGGGAGAGGAGGAGGAGGAGGGAGCGATGATCACTTACTTTTGGCAAAAAAAAAAGAAAACTCCAGATAAGGGATTAAGAAGGGGAAATTAATACATTTGTGTCACATATAAAACAGTCCTGCATCGCTTTGAATGAGAACATGCGAATGCTCGTTGGCTGCGCACTCCCCCGTGGTCTTCTGAACTTGACTTCAGCTCCGCCTCCTGCTGAATTTTCTCTCGCTGCCTTTGCATATTCTGTGTTTATATGTTAATAAAACGTTCTAATAAAATAAAATAAAACCATGGATCGCTGGTCCAACACACCAGAAGACCAGAAAATCTGATGGGACTCGGGCAGCAACGTAAAACCCGAGTTTAATTCTCGTGACAACCTCAGACGTTTCCTCATCAGCGGAGGGAGAGGAGGGAGCGATCACTTGACTTTTGGCCAAAAAAAACACAGAAAACTCCAGATAAGGGATTAAGAAGGGGAATTTAATACATTTGTGTCACATATAAAACAGTCCTGCATCGCTTTGCATCGCTTTGAATGAGAACATGCGAATGCTCGCTGGCTACGCTGGAACAGGTGGGTTAGGGGCCAAAAACTCCGCCCCTTCTGTTCTCTGATTGGTCCGGTCAAAAATCGGCCGGAGAAATCGTTGTCTATGGGAGAAGTCCCAGACTGTGCAGTGAAGGGAAATGACAAATGAGCGGAGCTGTGCAGGAAGGCGAGGGCCAGGCTATGGAACACTGGGACGCCATGTCATCCGGACCAGAGAGGACAAGGATAGCCCAAGTTGTTATCAACGCTCCGTTCAGAAGCCTGCATCACTGATGGTATGGGGTTGCATGAGCGCTTGTGGCATGGGCAGCTTGCATGTCTGGAAAGGCTCCATTAATGCAGAGAACTATGTTCAGGTTCTAGAACAACATATGCTCCATCTAGACGTCATCTCTTTCAGGGAAGACCCTGCATTTTTCAACAAGATAATGCCAGACCACATTCTGCAGCAATCACAACATCATGGCTACGTAGGAGAAGGATCCGGTACTGAAATGTCCAGCCTGCAGTCCAGATGTTTCACCTATAGAGAACATTTGGTGCATCATAAAGAGGAAGGTGCAACAAAGAAGGCCCAAGACGATTGAACAGTTAGAGGCCTGTATTAGACATGAATGTAGAGCATTCCTATTTCTAAACTTGAGAAACTGGTCTCCTCTGTCCCCAGACGTCTGTTGAGTGTTGGAAGAAGAAGGGGGGATGACACACAGTGGTAAAAATGGACTTGTCCCAACTTTTTTGGGATTTGTTGATGCCATGACATTTTGAAACAACATATTTTTCCTTAAAATGATACATTCTCTCAGTTTAAACTTTTCATCTGTGATTTGTTCTATTCTGAATAAAATATTAGATGTTGACACCTCCACATCATTGCATTCAGTTTTTACTCACTATTTGTTTAGTGTCACAACTTTTTTGGAATCCAGTTTGTAACAAAAACATGTAGATTATAAGCAGGTGTAGAAAATTAAAAACGGGAACATGTCTGCATTGGCTGTTGCAGGAACTGAACAGAAGTTAAAAAGTTCATGTAACAAAAATCAATAAAAACCATCAAAAATGTGACAAAGTTTCAAATCTGTGATTTTACGTTTGATTGTGCTAAAGAAAAATTCAAAGTACTTGAAGGTTCTGGAAGAAGTCTCTGCTCCACTGATCCAGGAGGCTTCAGGAGGTCAGATGTTCTCGCTGGCCTACAGCTGGCCTACAGCTGGTCTACAGCTGGTCTACAGCTGGTCTACAGCTGGTCTACAGCTGGTCTACAGCTGGTCTACAGCTGGTCTACAGCTGGTCTACAGCTGGTCTACAGCTGGTCTACAGCTGGTCTACAGCTGGTCTACAGCTGGTCTACAGCTGGTCTACAGCTGGTCTACAGCTGGTCTACAGCTGGTCTACAGCTGGTCTACAGCTGGTCTACAGCTGGTCTACAGCTGGTCTACAGCTGGCCTACAGCTGGTCTACAGCTGGTCTACAGCTGGTCTACAGCTGGTCTACAGCTGGTCTACAGCTGGCCTACAGCTGGTCTACAGCTGGTCTACAGCTGGTCTACAGCTGGTCTACAGCTGGTCTACAGCTGGTCTACAGCTGGCCTACAGCTGGTCTACAGCTGGTCTACAGCTGGTCTACAGCTGGTCTACAGCTGGCCTACAGCTGGTCTACAGCTGGTCTACAGCTGGTCTACAGCTGGTCTACAGCTGGTCTACAGCTGGTCTACAGCTGGTCTACAGCTGGCCTACAGCTGGTCTACAGCTGGTCTACAGCTGGTCTACAGCTGGTCTACAGCTGGTCTACAGCTGGTCTACAGCTGGTCTACAGCTGGTCTACAGCTGGTCTACAGCTGGTCTACAGCTGGTCTACAGCTGGTCTACAGCTGGCCTACAGCTGGTCTACAGCTGGTCTACAGCTGGTCTACAGCTGGTCTACAGCTGGCCTACAGCTGGTCTACAGCTGGTCTACAGCTGGTCTACAGCTGGTCTACAGCTGGTCTACAGCTGGTCTACAGCTGGCCTACAGCTGGTCTACAGCTGGTCTACAGCTGGTCTACAGCTGGTCTACAGCTGGTCTACAGCTGGTCTACAGCTGGTCTACAGCTGGTCTACAGCTGGTCTACAGCTGGTCTACAGCTGGTCTACAGCTGGCCTACAGCTGGTCTACAGCTGGTCTACAGCTGGTCTACAGCTGGTCTACAGCTGGTCTACAGCTGGTCTACAGCTGGTCTACAGCTGGTCTACAGCTGGTCTACAGCTGGTCTACAGCTGGTCTACAGCTGGTCTACAGCTGGTCTACAGCTGGTCTACAGCTGGTCTACAGCTGGTCTACAGCTGGTCTACAGCTGGTCTACAGCTGGTCTACAGCTGGTCTACAGCTGGTCTACAGCTGGTCTACAGCTGGTCTACAGCTGGTCTACAGCTGGTCTACAGCTGGTCTACAGCTGGTCTACAGCTGGTCTACAGCTGGTCTACAGCTGGTCTACAGCTGGTCTACAGCTGGTCTACAGCTGGTCTACAGCTGGTCTACAGCTGGTCTACAGCTGGTCTACAGCTGGTCTACAGCTGGTCTACAGCTGGTCTACAGCTGGTCTACAGCTGGTCTACAGCTGGCCTACAGCTGGTCTACAGCTGGTCTACAGCTGGTCTACAGCTGGTCTACAGCTGGTCTACAGCTGGTCTACAGCTGGTCTACAGCTGGTCTACAGCTGGCCTACAGCTGGTCTACAGCTGGTCTACAGCTGGTCTACAGCTGGTCTACAGCTGGCCTACAGCTGGTCTACAGCTGGTCTACAGCTGGTCTACAGCTGGTCTACAGCTGGTCTACAGCTGGTCTACAGCTGGTCTACAGCTGGTCTACAGCTGGTCTACAGCTGGTCTACAGCTGGTCTACAGCTGGTCTACAGCTGGTCTACAGCTGGTCTACAGCTGGTCTACAGCTGGTCTACAGCTGGTCTACAGCTGGTCTACAGCTGGTCTACAGCTGGTCTACAGCTGGTCTACAGCTGGTCTACAGCTGGTCTACAGCTGGTCTACAGCTGGTCTACAGCTGGCCTACAGCTGGTCTACAGCTGGTCTACAGCTGGTCTACAGCTGGTCTACAGCTGGTCTACAGCTGGTCTACAGCTGGTCTACAGCTGGTCTACAGCTGGTCTACAGCTGGTCTACAGCTGGCCTACAGCTGGTCTACAGCTGGTCTACAGCTGGTCTACAGCTGGTCTACAGCTGGTCTACAGCTGGTCTACAGCTGGTCTACAGCTGGCCTACAGCTGGTCTACAGCTGGCCTACAGCTGGTCTACAGCTGGTCTACAGCTGGTCTACAGCTGGTCTACAGCTGGTCTACAGCTGGCCTACAGCTGGTCTAAAGCTGGCCTACAGCTGGTCTAAAGCTGGTCTACAGCTGGTCTAAAGCTGGCCTACAGCTGGTCTAAAGCTGGTCTACAGCTGGTCTACAGCTGGCCTACAGCTGGTCTAGGGTTGTGTTGGCTTACGCAACTTTGCAATATCGCGTGGACATCGGGGGCAGTTCCCTTGGATTGGCAGACTGGGGTGGTGGTTCCCCTATTTAAAAAGGGGGGCCGTAGGGTGTGTTCCAACTATAGGGGGATCACACTCTTAAGCCTCCCTGGTAAGGTCTATTCAGGGGTTCTGGAGAGGAGGGTCCGTCGGATAGTCGAACCTCGGATTCAGGAGGAGCAGTGTGGTTTTCGTCCTGGTCGTGGAACACTGGACCAGCTCTACACCCTCAGCAGGGTCCTGGAGGGTGCGTGGGAGTTTGCCCAACCAGTTTACATGTGCTTTGTGGACTTGGAAAAGGCATTCGACCGTGTCCCTCGGGGGGTTCTGTGGGGGTACTCCGGGAGTATGGGGTACCAGGCCCATTGATATGGGCTGTTAGGTCCCTGTACGACCGGTGTCAGAGCTTGGTCCGCATTGCCGGCAGTAAGTCAGGCTCGTTTCCGGTGAGAGTTGGACTCCGCCAAGGTTGCCCTTTGTCACCGATTCTGTTCATAACTTTTATGGACAGAATTTCTAGGCGCAGCCAAGGTGTTGAGAGGATCCGTTTTGGTGGCCTTAGAATCGCTTCTCTGTTTTTTGCAGATGATGTGGTCCTACTGGCTTCATCAGTTCGTGATTTACAACTTTCACTGGAGCGGTTTGCAGCCGAGTGTGATGCGGCCGGGATGAGGATCAGTTCCTCCAAATCCGAGGCCATGGTCTTGAGCCGGAAAAGGGTAGCATGCCCTCTCCGGGTCGGGGAGGAGGTCCTGCCCCAAGTGGAGGAGTTTAAGTATCTCGGGATCTTGTTCACGAATGAGGGAAAACTGGAGCGTGAGATCGATAGGCGGATAGGTGCAGCGTCCGCAGTGAAGCGGGCGCTGTACCGGTCTGTCGTGGTGAAGAGAGAGCTGAGTCAAAAGGCAAAGCTCTCAATTTACCGATCGATCTACGTTCCCACCCTCATCTATGGTCATGAGCTTTGGGTTATGACCGAAAGAACAAGATCTCGGATACAAGCGGCTGAAATGAGTTTTCTCCGCAGGGTGTCTGGACTCTCCCTTAGAGATAGGGTGAGAAGCTCAGTCATCCGGGAGGGACTCGGAGTAGAGCCGCTGCTTCTCCACATCGAGAGGAGCCAGTTGAGGTGGCTCGGGCATCTGGTTAGGATGCCTCCTGGACGCCTCCCTGGTGAGGTGTTCCGGGCATGTCCCACCGGGAGGAGACCCAGAGGAAGACCCAGGACACGCTGGAGGGACTATGTTTCTCGGCTGGCCTGGGAACGCCTTGGGATTCCCCCAGAGGAGCTGCTCCAAGTGGCTGGGGAGAGGGAAGTCTGGGCCTCCCTACTTAGGCTGCTACCCCCGCGACCCGACCCCGGATAAGCGGAAGAAAATGGATGGATGGATGGATATATATATATATATTTATATATATATATATATATATATATATTTTTACTTTAAGCTTATTTAATGTCTGAAATGTTATGCACCATGGTGCAGGAGTTCCAGCAGTTGTGTGCGTGTCTGGATATGCTGTGAGTAAAACAACTTTCTCTGGGCGCACAGCGGGAGGTGGATGCAGGCTTCCCGCGGGACATGCAGTCCGCATCTCTGCTGGGCAGGAGTGTGGTGCGGCCAAAACATCCACTTCACAGACTGGGCAACGACTCCTCGTTGATGTTTAATAAATAATAAAAATAAAAATGTGTGATGACTTTGGACTATTACGGGCGGAGATTTGAGTTGCCGGATCCGAGCGGTCAAAATAAGAGCGCTCCCGAATCTTGTTCCGGCAGGATCTGGCTCAAAACACTGCTCATAAAACACTTATGGCTTATCTAACAACTTAGATTCAGAATATACAGTAAAATTACAGTTGTGGATAAGGGAAGTAATTTATCTTTGTGTCATATAGTGATTTGGTCTCATCGCATGTCAGTTAGCATAACGTTGCAGGATAGCCAATAGCTAGCATCAATGGTGTAGTTTGCGATCGTTTTCATAAGTATAGAATAAATAAAACAAGCTTCGGAAGATATGTGTTTTAGCTGAATAGCAGTTGTTTTGTAGTTATATGTTTATTGCTTAGCTTCTATTTTTCAGTCAGTATTGATTAATGCCTCCAGAGCGTCCATGAATATCCTCACCGGTCTCGTGGGCCAGGTCCTATTCTGTCGAGTGTCAGGAGGGAAACATGTCAGGAGACAGAGGGAGAAGAGGAAAGTGAAGAATGTAGGACTGAGGGTTGCAACTCTAAATGTGGGGACAATGACAGGCAAAGGTAGAGAGCTGGCTGACATGATGCAGAGAAGGAAGGTAGATGTTTTATGTGTCCAAGAGACCAAGTGGAAGGGCAGCAAGGCTCGCAGTATTGGAGCAGGGTTCAAACTGTTTTACCATGGTGTGGATAGAAAGAGAAATGGAGTAGGGGTGGTCCTGAAGGAGGAGTTGGCAAAGAATGTAGTAGAGGTGAAGAGAGTGTCAGATAGGGTGATGTGTCTGAAGGTAGAAGTAGAAGGTCTGATGCTAAACATCGTCAGTGGTTATGCTCCACAGGTTGGATGTGATGGGGAGGAGAAAGATCTGGATGAAGTGATAGAGAGTATTCCCAGGGAGGAAAGAGTGGTGATTGGAGCAGACCTGAATGGACATGTTGGTGAAGGAAACAGAGGATGAGGAAGTGATGGGTAGGTTTGGTGTCAAGGAAAGAAACCAGGAAGGACAGATGGTGGTGGATTTTACCAAGAGAATGGAAACGGCTACAGGTAACCCCCTACCTACGACTCCATCGACCTACGGCGGCCCGGACCTACGAACGTATCATATTTAATAAAAATATGACATTACTGTATTAAAAAAAATATATATATATATATTTTTTGGTGTGTTTTAATGTTCTTAATTTCATGTGTACAGCACTTTGTTGCAGCTGTAGTTGTTTTAAAGGCTTTATAAATAATAATTATGATAAAAATGATCATTTCTGATCATTTTTGTCATGATTGCGCAATAATTGTGCAACTTCCGGTCATAACAGGAAGAAGGTCTCCAGTTTTCACGGTCACAAATTAAGGCAGAACACCGGAGGCCATCTTAGGTCAGTCACGGCTGCTTTGAAAGTCTCCAGTTTACAGGGTTACTAGTTAAAGCAGAACACCGGACGCCATCTTAGGTCATAGTTACGGCTGCAGGCAGCCAGGTTTGGAAGACTGGTGACCAGGATCACTTCATATGGATTAATTACGAGCTGGAAACGTCTCTGTGAACTTTGTGGATGTCTCAGGCAGCAGCAGCAGCTGCAGATTGATCGCGCCGCCGCTCCAACACCAGCTCATGGCTTGGCTAGCAGAAGCTAGCCAGCTAGCTAACACAGGTCTGGAGCAGCTGCGGTGGTTCACTGGCCGGCCGCCGCGCTGCTCGGCCCGACAACAATCAACGCATGGCAACCTAAGATGTCGGCTTTGACCATCTCAAAGTAAGAAAATATATTTTTATTTATTCTGTAAATGTGAATAGCAATGTTTAACATTACAGTACACTACTGTACATGCTTAAATGTGTGCGCGCGCTCCGTTAGCATGATAAATAAAGGTTGAATGAATGAATGAATGAATAATTAAAAAAAAAAATAAAATTCACCCCCTACCTACGGCAGAATCGAGCTGCGAACCGTTCTTAGGTCCCGAACTCGTTCGTAACACGGGGGTTCCCTGTATAGTTAATACCTATTTCCAAAAGAGGGAGGAACATAGAGTGACCTATAAGAGTGGAGGAAGGAGTACACAGGTCGACTACATTCTGTGTAGAAGAGGAAACCTGAGGGAGATTGGAGACTGTAAGGTTGTAGCAGGGGAGAGCGTGGCCAGACAGCATCGGATGGTTGTGTGTAGAATGACTGTTGTTGTGAAGAAGAGAAAAAGAGTAAAACCAGAGAAGAAGACCAAATGGTGGAAGATGAAGAAGGAAGAATGTTGTGAGAAATTCAGAGACGAGCTGTTAAAGGCTCTGGGTGGTAAGAAAGAGCTTCCAAGTGACTGGGCTACTACAGCAACAGTAATTAGAGAGACAGGTAGGAAGGTACTTGGTGTGTCATCTGGACAGAGAATAGATGATAAGGAAACCTGGTGGTGGAATAGTGAAGTGCAGGACGCCATTCAAAGAAAGAGATTAGCCAAGAAGAAATATGACAGTGAGAGGACTGAAGAGAGGAGACAGGAATATAAGGAGATGGGACATAGAGCAAAGAGGGAAGTAGCTAAGGCAAAGCAGAGGGCGTACAATGAGTTGTATGGGAGACTGGACACTAAAGAGGGCGAGAAGGACTTGGCAAGACAGAGGGATCAGGCTGGAAAGGATGTGCAGCAGGTTAGGCTTATTAAAGATGGGAATGGTAATGTTCTAACAAGTGAGGAGAGTGTGATGGGAAGATGGAAGGATTACTTTGAGGAGCTAATGAATGAAGAGAATGAAAGAGAAAGAAGAGTGGAGGTCATAGAAACTGTGGACCAGGAAGTGGGAAAGATTAGTGAGGGTGAAGTCCGGAAAGCTCTGAAAAGAATGAAGAAGGGGAAGGCAGTAGGACCTGATGACATACCAGTGGAGGTTTGGAAATGTCTTGGAGAGATGGCAGTGAGGTTTTTGACTCAAATATTTAATGGAATATTTGAGGGTGAGAAAATGCCTGAAGAATGGAGAAGAAGTGTGCTGGTTCCCATTTTTAAGAACAAGGGTGATGTACAGAGTTGTAGCAACTACAGGGGAATTAAGTTGATGAGCCACACAATGAAGATCTGGGAGAGAGTTGTGGAAGCAAGACTTAGACAAGATGTAACTATCTGTGAGCAGCAGTATGGTTTCATGCCAAGAAAGAGCACCACAGATGCCATCTTTGCTTTGAGGATGTTGATAGAGAAGTACAGAGAGGGTCAGAAAGAACTCCATTGTGTGTTTGTGGATTTAGAAAAAGCATATGACAGGGTACCAAGAGAAGAGGTGTGG
>JBBPBX010081113.1:0-16021 GCA_038048925.1 Garcialebias charrua | reverse complement strand
GGGAGAGGGACAGCAACTCGGGTCTAAACATCATGACTTCAGTCTTGTTCTCGTTGAGACTGACTTCATCAGCTCCTTCCATCACACCTGCACAACGATCTTGGACTCCATCGCTCCTCTCAAACAGGCATCTTCAAAGAACAAACCTTCACCATGGCTCAACGAAACGACGCGAGCTCTTCGACAACGTTGCAGAAAAGCAGAGCGAATATGGAAGCGCGACCGGCTTCATGTATCTCAAGGAATACTGAGAGACTGTCTCTGTGAGTATCATAATGCTGTGAAACAGGCCAAGTCACAGTACCTCTCCAATTTAATCTCCACCAGCTCCAACCGGCCGAGGACGCTTTTCAGCACACTCCAGTCTGTCATCAATCCATCTGTCAATGTTCTGAAAACTGCCACACAGTCTACCTGTGATGACTTTCAGAGCTATTTTGTCAACAAAATAGACTCTATCAGACAGAACATTGTCAGTTCATCCAACACCATCCAGTCATGTACCTCTGCAATAACCACAGCTGTTTTTGACCAATTTGACCTGGTCTCACTGCCTCACCTCACCAAGGTGGTTCAGCAGATGAAACCAACTAACTGTTCTCTGGACATCATTCCCTCTAAAATGTTCAAACAATCCTTTGATGTAATTGGTCCTTGTGTTTTGTCATTTATTAACAGCTGTCTATCTTCAGGTTTTGTGCCATCTGCTTTCAAACACGCTGTGGTCAGGCCTCTTCTCAAAAAACCAGGCCTAGATCCTACAGCTCTCTCTAATTTCAGACCAGTTTCCCATCTGTCATTTCTATCAAAGGTCCTAGAAAAGATTGTTTTTATTCAACTTCAATCTTTTCTAGAACTCAACAACCTGTTTGAAAAATTTCAGTCAGGTTTTCGAGCTCGTCACAGCACTGAATCTGCACTGCTCAAAGTACAGAATGACATTCTTCTGTCTCTGGATGCAAAAAACCCTGCTCTGCTGGTGATGTTAGACCTCTCAGCAGCTTTTGACACCGTCGACCATCAGGTACTAATCAACCGCTTGTCTCAGCTGGTTGGCCTCCAGGGAGCTGTGCTTGAGTGGTTCAAATCTTACCTGTCTGGGAGAACTTTTTCTGTCATGATAGGCGATCTGTCCTCCTCTTCATCAACCCCTCTGACCTCTGGCGTACCACAGGGATCTATTCTAGGGCCAGTCCTCTTCTCTCTTTACATGCTGCCATTAGGATCAATCATCACACGTCATAACCTGTCTTTTCACATGTATGCAGACGATTTACAAATCTATCTGCCAGTCACTCCCAACCCCTCACTCAGTTCAAACACTCTTGTCAACTGCTTAAATGACATTAAGCACTGGCTCTCTCAAAACTTCCTCCACCTAAACACAGATAAAACTGAATGCATTTTATTTGGTGCACCTGATGACACCAGCAACATCCTTCCCAGTCCCAGTGTTGGTTTTCCCCTCCCCCACTTCAACCCGGTGGTCAGAAATCTTGGAGTGCAGCTTGACTCCAACTTAAAGTTTGATAAACAGATCAGTTCTGTTGTCAAGACCAGCTTTTTCCAGCTCCGTCTGCTCTCCAAAGTCAAGTCATTTCTCAGCCGTGGTGATCTGGAGAAGGCCATCCATGCCTTTGTGACCTCCAGACTTGATTATTGTAATGCTTTGTATGTTGGTATTAATCAATCCTCCATCTCCCGTTTACAGCTTGTACAGAACTCTGCCGCGCGCTTTTTGACCAACACACGAAAATATGAACACATCACTCCTGTCCTGTCCTCTCTACACTGGCTCCCGGTTCAGTTCAGGATACAGTTCAAGCTGCTCCTGTTTGTTTTCAAAGCTCTGAATGGACTTGCACCTCTCTACATCTCAGAACTTTTGAAAGTCCATCAGCCCGGCAGAGATTTACGCTCTGCCAGTCAACACCTGCTGGAGGTGCCTCGCTCAAGGTACAAACAATGGGGAGACCGGTCATTTTCTGTTGCCGGCCCAAAAGCCTGGAACAGCCTCCCCCTTGAGCTGCGTGCCACCTCTGATCTGACTCTGTTCAAAACCAGACTGAAGACCCACTTGTTCAAAAAAGCTTTCAGTGTGTAACTTTTATTACTTTTGGTATTTTAATATGTAGCATTTTTTATTTCCATTGCCTTTTTATTTCCACTTGTTCAAAAAAGCTTTCAGTGTGTAACTTTTATTACTTGTGTTATTTTAGTATGTAGCATTTTTTATTTCCATTGCCTTCTTTTATTGCTGTTGTTTCTTATTCTATTTTCATTGATTTATTGTTCCAGTTTATTCATCTTTTTATCCTGTTAAGCACCTTGGTCAATGCAAGGCATTGTAGGAAGGTGCTATACCAGGGGTGTCAAACTCGTTTTCACCGAGGGCCACATCGGCATAATGGCTGACCTTGAAGGGCCAGATGTAACTTATAAATGTAACTAAATGTAATCTAATGTAATGTAAAATAAATGTAACTACCGTACTCCTTAATGTTGAATAACTCATTTATTATAACTTATTCAACTGACAATTACAGTTGCATAGAAAACATCTGTTTGCTTGTTGCTCTAACATAAATCCTTTTAAAATTTGTCAGCTTATGAAAACCCACATAACTCCATTAATGAAGGATGAAATTGTCCAAGTTAATTTAAAAAAAAAAACATAAAACTGAGCTGCAAAGAACATGTATGACACATGTAGCATCTCACCCAAAAAGGCTACACACAGCCTTGCATCCAACTGTGAATGACAACAATTTGTGTGCATACACATACCAAAATAAAGGTTGACTCAGTTCACAACTATATTACCGTACTCAAGTTGTTTGGTTAGTCTTTGATGAGGAGATGCTGCCTGTCCTTGAACACACCAAGTGGATTCTCTCTCTATGATTGATCATGTTCTGAAAATGATAAACACAAAACAAAATGCAAGCACAATCATTAAATTGCACACAGTTGAAATGTTCTTCTTCTTTGTTGAATTACATTTTATTATATTTTAATTAATCTAAAAAAGCTAAGTCTGGTCCTCTGGACATTTAAAAAGCAAAACAAAACTTCATCTTTCAGGGATGAAAATGTTCACATCCTTGATAGAGAGGAACAATGGTTTGAGAGACGAGTAAAAGAGGCCATCTTTGTGAAAAGAAACCATCCAAGGAAGGGGAACATATTATTTTAGGTGGCTGAAATAATCACCTGTTTTTTGTTTTGTTTTTTTGAATGTCCAGAGGACCACACTTAGCTTTTTTCTACCTGGATTATTGAGAATGCATCAGGATATATTTGAATTAAATTTTAAGAAAATGCTAACCTGACAAACAGGAAAGTGGACAAGATTGTCCTGTTTCACTTGCCACATCCATAAGTCCAATTTTCGCAGGAAAGCCGTGATCGCGTCGGACATCTGCGTGATGACTTGTTTGCGTCCCTGCAGCTTCTGATTCAGCTGGGCGAGATGGTCGGTTATGTCGCACAACACAGCAAAGTCACACAGCCACTTTGAAGCTAGCTTTCACTGCAGCCTCGTTTTTGGCTGTGGGTTTCATGAACAAACTCTGCTGCGACTGCAGTTTGCCTTTTAATTCTTGGCAGAATGTGTTGCTTTTCTTGAAGGCTAGCTTTAGCGTACTTAGCTCCGTGTTTGGTTTCAAAACCGACACCGCCTCGTAACACAAAAGACATACCGGTCTTTCTCCTGGAAGCACAAACAAGTATTCGCCTTCCCATCTTTCTTGAAACTTCCGTCTGTATCAACTTTTCTCTTTCTGGACATGTTGGGATCATTATTTATATCTCAATTCCACTCGTTGGCATGAAGGTAGAAACACTGCCTCGGCTACCGTAGTCGAAAGGCATTGTGGGAAAACCGTTGTCGAAAGGCATAGTGGGCTACCGTAGTCGAAAGGCATTGTGGGAAATGTAGTTTTTGGTCAAAACTCGCTCGTATTAATTTTTAGACACTCAAAACTTTTTAATTAAGCTCTCGCGGGCCAGATAAAATGACATGGCGGGCCACATCTGGCCCGCGGGCCAAGAGTTTGACACATGTGTGCTATACAAATAAAGTTTATTATTATTATTATCTTGGCAAACAGAGTCCCTGACACCGGTCACGTCTGAGATATATCATTTTAAGACAGTAAATCTTCCAAAACTCTCATTAATAAACACTCCCCGAATACAAAGAGACTACAGATGTTACCTGATCGCGCAGACATAATTTAAAAATACATAATTAGCAACGTGTTTGCTCCGGGCTCTCGGCTAATGTTTCTTAGCAGCCATCTTGGCAAACAGAGTCCCTGACACCGGTCACGTCTGAGATATATCATTTTAAGACAGTAAATCTTCCAAAACTCTCATTAATAAACACTCCCCGAATACAAAGAAACTACAGATGTTACCTGATCGCGCAGACATAATTTAAAAATACATAATTAGCAACGTGTTTGCTCCGGGCTCTCGGCTAATGTTTGTTAGCTGCTATCTCGGCTTATTACCGGTCGCGTCAGCGATATATCATTTTAAGACAGTAAATCATCCAAAACTCTCATTAATATCCCTCCCCGAATAAAAGAAACTACAGATGTTACCTGATCGCGCAGACATAATTTAAAAATACATCATTAGCAACGTGTTTGCTCCGGGCTCTCGGCTAATGTTTGTTAGCTGCTATCTCGGCTTATTACCGGTCGCGTCAGCGATATATCATTTTAAGACAGTAAATCATCCAAAACTCTCATTAATATCCCTCCCCGAATAAAAAGAAACTACAGATGTTACCTGATCGCGCTGACATAATTTAAAAATACATAAATAGCAACGTGGCCTGTATCTCGGCTAGTGTGTTAGCTATCTCGGCTTATTTCCGGTCGCGTCAGCGATATATCATTTTAAGACAGTAAATCATCCAAAACTCTCATTAATATCCCTCCCCGAATAAAAAGAAACTACAGATGCAGACATAATTTAAAAATACATTATTAGAAAAGTGTGTGTGCTACTGATTCGGCTAGCTTGTTAGCAGCGAACATAAATAATCTGCCGTGATAATTGGCTTTATACACTCACAGTGTATAAAGTAAAACAACATGAACTCACGTAAAATATATAGTTTATAATCTAAAACACTACACACCTCCGATTATGTTTACACAAAGACTTACTCATCTCCTGGACAGTCTTCCGATGGTCCCTGCGTTGTTTCGACATGGTAGCTCCTGTGGGACTTTCTTCTGTAGATTTTCTTTTAAAAATAGTAGGAATAGCATCCGGTTTTAAAAGTCTTCTCCATCTTACTGGTAATCCAAAAGATTCTTGTAAACCAGGTCTTTCCAGATAACAATCGGCAGTAAAATGGTCGCTGCAGACATACGAGTAGGAACCCACCGGTCCTTGTCTGGTCCATTCTGATTCTTGTCGAAGTTTCTCATCTTTTGGAAATTTGTGAAGGCTCACTTGTTCACTGCTGATATTAGAACACCCAAATGCGCTACAACGTGACGGCATTTTTCAAGTTACACAAAAAAAAGAGGCGATCTTTCAGGAAATGAATCCTATGGCAAGCAGTTAACACACAAAACAAACGGGCAAGGCTCTGCCTTCTGCCCGTTGTGACGTTGATGACTGGTGACGACGACTGGTGATGACGTATTGCGGAAATGCGCGGAATTTTAGGGGCGTATCCCAGCAAGTACCAGAGAAAAAATTAGCATAATTTAGAATAAAATTTTAACATATTTAAATTTATTATGCAAAAACGACCAGAGCTCAATGATATAAGATATATATGTTCTGACAAATATTCAAATTTACAAACTCATGTCACAATACCTTTCAATGCTGACATAAGTGGAGCTCAGGAACTGTTTGGTTCCTTATCTCATGCATGTCATGTTGTGGAATGATGAGAATCAAACTCTTGAACTCTTGAGACTTGCAACAAAGGACTGGGAGCAGAGCAGCTGCACATGTTCAGGTTGTGCAGCTGCTCTTGGAGACTGAGAACATGTGAGAACCTTTAGTTTCTGTTCTACATGCATCACTTTGATGCTTCCATCAACTTAGAGACAAATAAAGAGGATTCAAACCTAAAGATTCACATCAACAAGGGACAAACACCTCTGCTGTGTTACTATGAACTGTTTAGCACCACCACCACCAAAGTCTGCCACTCATATTAGCCTGCCTGTGTGTCTGTTAGCAAAATATCTCATGTACCAGTAAATGTATTTTAATGAAACTGTCAGAAAGTAATTGAATGTACACGTACAACAGATTAACTGTAGGAGTTAATCTGATAATTGAGATTAGAAAACTGTAGTGATACAACCTCGAGCTTTGAAACACGTCTCTGATCGCTCTCAGTAATGAACTTTTTGGGAGTTATTCCTGAAGGGACAATAATACTTTTATTACTTTTAATTTGAATCAAACATCATAAATTAAGCCATCCAGAGACTTCTTTTAATTTGTGTTAATTCAAATGTCATCAATGAATAACTTGTGTTACTTGTATGAGCATGTTTGATAGTCAAAGACTGGTTAATTCAAACTGTTTAATCCAAGTTGGAAATCCAATGTTATTTCAAAATGATGGTCACGTCTTCATATGATGAATCAAATGGTGAAAGTGAATTAATATGTCAGGTTGAACTCCTCAGTTTTGTTAGACGTTAGAATACAGTTTTAATCAGTTGTTTTATGAAGCTGGCTCCAGGCTAATCTGTTTCTCTCTCTTCATTCTAAAACAACTTCTGTTCTGTTCTAAAAAACTGATCTGCTCCTATCCGAGTGACCTTCATCCACTAGTTGGTTTGGACCAATGGGGAAAGAACAAATCACTGATCTCGGATCCTTGCTCTTAAAGTTCTAAGCTTTTGCTGGAACTGACGTAGTCTGCTGGAGTAAACCTCAACACCTGAGGTTCTCCAAAGAACTGATGATCGTCTAGTCACACGCTAAGGACACGTCATTCAGTTAAAAGATTTATAACATGCCTGTTATAAATCTATTTCAAGCCGTGAAAAGCTTCACTTTATTGACATTCTTTTAAGGAACGTCTTATCTTGAAAACAACACAGGAGCTGCTGTTACTTCGGTTCGAGTCAAGGCGCACGTCTGGAGATGCTGAAAACGGTAAACGAACTGACCAGTTGGACCAACTGGGGACCAACGTCTTCACGAGGTAACAAGTCGTCAAATGATTTGCCAAGTGTACCAACGTGTAGTCGAGATCGGCTGGAGAACTGCCATGTTTCTGGTTAAAACACGTCAAGATAATTCCTCTCCTCATCCTCCATCTTCTCTTCCTCCTCCATTTTTTCTTCACTGAAACTTTCTTACTTAAGTAACTAAACTTTAAGTTATTAACACCCATAACTTGTTCTGTTGTTCCTATGTTTCATCTATGCTGAAGTTAATTATAGGAAATTTGATCGATCCAATCATGTACATAATGTTATGATGTAATTTACAATTATGTTAAATAAATGGACCAGTCCTGCTGTTCCAACATAAGTTTAACGTTTCCTGTGAATTACATCTGCTCAAAGTGTAGACTTATTTGATATAAAGCTGAAAAAGAGAGAACTCGTTTAATTAATTGATGATAAGTTTGTCAGGTGAAAACCTGATAGATCAATCTATCATCTGGAATATTGTACAGTCAGTAAAACTGACCACTGCGATATCCCTACAAAACACAAACATGGCTACAACTGAGTCAGTTTAACAGATGTTGAGTAAAAACCAGATGTAGTAAATGAGAGTCATCCCTAACACACACTCTGAGAGCTAGCAGCTCACAGAAAGTCTTTATTTAAAAAGACTGTCATCAAACAGATGATGTGTGTTTAATATGAAGAAAAGTATTTGTAGATATAAAACTGGTGGTGGTTGTTTGATCAGAAAGGCTGCAGAGCTCTGAGCTGCTGAATCAGCAGAAATGACTTCAAAGTTTAGACGTTACAAACATGAACAAGTTATTCTGGTGTTTGTTGAACACATTTGATTGTACAGAATAAATGTGAGACGACAGAGAAAAGTCCCAGTTGATCAAAGAACAGTGTGAAAGTGTCAAGCAGCCTGACCTTTGACCTGAACTGTGCAACACTTTGCTTCTAACCAGCAGCACATGACAACATCATGAAAACAGCTGTGGTCCTCACAAGTCTGTCCCTGACACATGAGCACAAACAGCACAGAGGTGGACTGAGGAACAAAACATCTGGAACTCTGACATGCTGCTTATTGACATCTGGACTGGAACTGAGGGTCTTGAAGCTTCACTTAGAGAACAGCTGCATGGCTGTAGTTGGTCCAAAATAAAAACAACAAAGTTGTTTGTGTTTGACACATCTGGAAAAATCAAAGTTTACTGATTCACATCTGTAACCACAGGGAAGTTCAGTTCTTTCATTTAGAGCCAAATCACAACAAAAGTCATCTCAGAACAGTCTGAATCAATCCAACTACAATTCAATCCATGCAATGGGATTATAATCTGATTCATGTTGCCAGATTGAGTGAGAAGCAGTTATAAAATACCAGTTAGCAACAAACTGGTCAACTGGTTTCTTTCAGGTCTTTACTTTGAGCCAGTATCCATCCTGAGCAGCACAAAGGCCACAGTGGGAAGAAACAACCCCCTTTTAACAGGAAGAAACCTCCAGCAGAGGCTGACACCTGAAAGCTCCGCCTCCCATTCTACCTTTAGAAACTCTAGGAACCACAAGTAAACCTGCAGTCTGACAGCAAAGTGCTCTGTTAGCAAAATATAACCACAAGTAAACCTGCAGTCTGACAGCAAAGTGCTCTGTTAGCAAAATATAACCACAAGTAAACCTGCAGTCTGACAGCAAAGTGCTCTGTTAGCAAAATATAACCACAAGTAAACCTGCAGTCTGACAGCAAAGTGTTCTGTTAGCAAAATATAACCACAAGTAAACCTGCAGTCTGACAGCAAAGTGCTCTGTTAGCAAAATATAACCACAAGTAAACCTGCAGTCTGACAGCAAAGTGTTCTGTTAGCAAAATATAACCACAAGTAAACCTGCAGTCTGACAGCAAAGTGTTCTGTTAGCAAAATATAACCACAAGTAAACCTGCAGTCTGACAGCAAAGTGCTCTGTTAGCAAAATATAACCACAAGTAAACCTGCAGTCTGACAGCAAAGTGCTCTGTTAGCAAAATATAACCACAAGTAAACCTGCAGTCTGACAGCAAAGTGCTCTGTTAGCAAAATATAACCACAAGTAAACCTGCAGTCTGACAGCAAAGTGTTCTGTTAGCAAAATATAACCACAAGTAAACCTGCAGTCTGACAGCAAAGTGCTCTGTTAGCAAAATATAACCACAAGTAAACCTGCAGTCTGACAGCAAAGTGCTCTGTTAGCAAAATATAACCACAAGTAAACCTGCAGTCTGACAGCAAAGTGTTCTGTTAGCAAAATATAACCACAAGTAAACCTGCAGTCTGACAGCAAAGTGTTCTGTTAGCAAAATATAACCACAAGTAAACCTGCAGTCTGACAGCAAAGTGTTCTGTTAGCAAAATATAACCACAAGTAAACCTGCAGTCTGACAGCAAAGTGCTCTGTTAGCAAAATATAACCACAAGTAAACCTGCAGTCTGACAGCAAAGTGCTCTGTTAGCAAAATATAACCACAAGTAAACCTGCAGTCTGACAGCAAAGTGTTCTGTTAGCAAAATATAACCACAAGTAAACCTGCAGTCTGACAGCAAAGTGCTCTGTTAGCAAAATATAACCACAAGTAAACCTGCAGTCTGACAGCAAAGTGCTCTGTTAGCAAAATATAACCACAAGTAAACCTGCAGTCTGACAGCAAAGTGCTCTGTTAGCAAAATATAACCACAAGTAAACCTGCAGTCTGACAGCAAAGTGTTCTGTTAGCAAAATATAACCACAAGTAAACCTGCAGTCTGACAGCAAAGTGCTCTGTTAGCAAAATATAACCACAAGTAAACCTGCAGTCTGACAGCAAAGTGCTCTGTTAGCAAAATATAACCACAAGTAAACCTGCAGTCTGACAGCAAAGTGCTCTGTTAGCAAAATATAACCACAAGTAAACCTGCAGTCTGACAGCAAAGTGTTCTGTTAGCAAAATATAACCACAAGTAAACCTGCAGTCTGACAGCAAAGTGCTCTGTTAGCAAAATATAACCACAAGTAAACCTGCAGTCTGACAGCAAAGTGCTCTGTTAGCAAAATATAACCACAAGTAAACCTGCAGTCTGACAGCAAAGTGCTCTGTTAGCAAAATATAACCACAAGTAAACCTGCAGTCTGACAGCAAAGTGCTCTGTTAGCAAAATATAACCACAAGTAAACCTGCAGTCTGACAGCAAAGTGTTCTGTTAGCAAAATATAACCACAAGTAAACCTGCAGTCTGACAGCAAAGTGTTCTGTTAGCAAAATATAACCACAAGTAAACCTGCAGTCTGACAGCAAAGTGTTCTGTTAGCAAAATATAACCACAAGTAAACCTGCAGTCTGACAGCAAAGTGCTCTGTTAGCAAAATATAACCACAAGTAAACCTGCAGTCTGACAGCAAAGTGCTCTGTTAGCAAAATATAACCACAAGTAAACCTGCAGTCTGACAGCAAAGTGTTCTGTTAGCAAAATATAACCACAAGTAAACCTGCAGTCTGACAGCAAAGTGCTCTGTTAGCAAAATATAACCACAAGTAAACCTGCAGTCTGACAGCAAAGTGCTCTGTTAGCAAAATATAACCACAAGTAAACCTGCAGTCTGACAGCAAAGTGCTCTGTTAGCAAAATATAACCACAAGTAAACCTGCAGTCTGACAGCAAAGTGCTCTGTTAGCAAAATATAACCACAAGTAAACCTGCAGTCTGACAGCAAAGTGTTCTGTTAGCAAAATATAACCACAAGTAAACCTGCAGTCTGACAGCAAAGTGTTCTGTTAGCAAAATATAACCACAAGTAAACCTGCAGTCTGACAGCAAAGTGTTCTGTTAGCAAAATATAACCACAAGTAAACCTGCAGTCTGACAGCAAAGTGTTCTGTTAGCAAAATATAACCACAAGTAAACCTGCAGTCTGACAGCAAAGTGCTCTGTTAGCAAAATATAACCACAAGTAAACCTGCAGTCTGACAGCAAAGTGCTCTGTTAGCAAAATATAACCACAAGTAAACCTGCAGTCTGACAGCAAAGTGTTCTGTTAGCAAAATATAACCACAAGTAAACCTGCAGTCTGACAGCAAAGTGCTCTGTTAGCAAAATATAACCACAAGTAAACCTGCAGTCTGACAGCAAAGTGTTCTGTTAGCAAAATATGGAACAATAAGATATTTCATATTAGATGAAGTCCATCGTTCTACAGAGAAAAATATTATTCACAAGTGGAAATAATTTAAGGTGGTTGACAATCTTCCTAGGAACAAACACCCCAAGAAATTCAACTGGTCACAAAGGAAACTCAAAGGTCATGGCAGGGCAGAGTTTTCTCTCTAAAATCAACATGGCAGCACAACAGATGTGGAAAGTTTCATGTGAAGGAACAGGTACAGTTCACCGACCCGCTGTCATCAAGTTGTTTGGAACATGTTGCCAGTGATCAAGTTGTTTGGAACATGTTGCCAGTCATCAAGTTGTTTGGAACATGTTGCCAGTGATCAAGTTGTTTGGAACATGTTGCCAGTGATCAAGTTGTTTGGAACATGTTGCCAGTGATCAAGTTGTTTGGAACATGTTGCCAGTGATCAAGTTGTTTGGAACATGTTGCCAGTGATCAAGTTGTTTGGAACATGTTGCCAGTGATCAAGTTGTTTGGAACATGTTGCCAGTGATCAAGTTGTTTGGAACATGTTGCCAGTGATCAAGTTGTTTGGAACATGTTGCCAGTGATCAAGTTGTTTGGAACATGTTGCCAGTGATCAAGTTGTTTGGAACATGTTGCCAGTGATCAAGTTGTTTGGAACATGTTGCCAGTGATCAAGTTGTTTGGAACATGTTGCCAGTGATCAAGTTGTTTGGAACATGTTGCCAGTGATCAAGTTGTTTGGAACATGTTGCCAGTGATCAAGTTGTTTGGAACATGTTGCCAGTGATCAAGTTGTTTGGAACATGTTGCCAGTGATCAAGTTGTTTGGAACATGTTGCCAGTGATCAAGTTGTTTGGAACATGTTGCCAGTGATCAAGTTGTTTGGAACATGTTGCCAGTGATCAAGTTGTTTGGAACATGTTGCCAGTGATCAAGTTGTTTGGAACATGTTGCCAGTGATCAAGTTGTTTGGAACATGTTGCCAGTGATCAAGTTGTTTGGAACATGTTGCCAGTGATCAAGTTGTTTGGAACATGTTGCCAGTGATCAAGTTGTTTGGAACATGTTGCCAGTGATCAAGTTGTTTGGAACATGTTGCCAGTGATCAAGTTGTTTGGAACATGTTGCCAGTGATCAAGTTGTTTGGAACATGTTGCCAGTGATCAAGTTGTTTGGAACATGTTGCCAGTGATCAAGTTGTTTGGAACATGTTGCCAGTGATCAAGTTGTTTGGAACATGTTGCCAGTGATCAAGTTGTTTGGAACATGTTGCCAGTGATCAAGTTGTTTGGAACATGTTGCCAGTGATCAAGTTGTTTGGAACATGTTGCCAGTGATCAAGTTGTTTGGAACATGTTGCCAGTGATCAAGTTGTTTGGAACATGTTGCCAGTGATCAAGTTGTTTGGAACATGTTGCCAGTGATCCCAGCAGACACTTCTGATAGTCTCATTTGGGGCGTCATATTTTTGGTCCTGTAGACGCATTTGGCTGGATTTAGCTCATTGATACGATCACTGCTAACACTTGACCTGACATGACAGCAGAGCTGCAGTGAAACCTGTCGAGTCCAGCTGTGCAGATGTTTGTGGGCGGAGCTGCAGGATCACTTAGCCCAGGGGCCTACCAGCTGGTTAAGAAGCACTAAAGCAGGAGTTCCCAACCACCGGGCAGGTCACCAGTTCCGGGCCTTGGATCATTTGATACCTTGCCACCTAAAAAGTATATAAAGTTTTATTTTGATTTATTTTTCTAGTTCTTAGTCTGCATGGTATTTTATTTTGAAAATCAATCACGTTCATCTGTCCAGTTTTCACGGTTTGTCTCAGTCGCTGTTATTTACTTGCAGTGTTAAGCTGTCTACATAACTTTATCAAAAATGAGTAAAAAACAAATGTTGCTGAAGAACTTTAAATAAGGGAAAAGGCCTAAAGATGAGAGAGCAGAAATGAGTGTTTAATTGTTTTTATTGTTTTATGTAAATCGTCTGCTGCTCAACAATCCAGCAGCTTGACCTGCAGGAAGAGCGGCCTCAGCAGCAACACGTCAGACACGTTGCAGTTTCTGCCCACTCAGCAATCAGGACCTGCAGGAACTTGATGTCACAGTGAACCCACTTGAAACTGACGGCAACAAGAGAGAAACTGCATGAAAGAACAGGAATTAGTGTTTGATCAAACTGCAAACAGTGAAGTGTCCAAACGTCACATTCAAACTTCAGTATGTTTAGCAAACAGTTTCCAAAGTGCACATGTTTAGACAGTGACAGCAAACATCTGTCCAGCAGTTTGATCAATTGTTTGACACAAGACAAATGTTCATTGTTGGAATTCATCCATTTGGGAACTCTGGTGAAAAGTAGTAAAAAAAAAAGAAAACACACCTGATTCTGCTTATTGAACTCAGAATGTCATCAAGTTCAGCAGAAGCTGTAAACGACTCCATCATGTCAACCAGATGTGTTGAAGCAGGGAAACATCTAAAACATGTGGGACAGTGGACCATGAGGACCAGGGATGGAGACCTCTGCTGTAGGACATTACTGCTCTGTCCTGTAGGACATTACTGCTCTGTCCTGTAGGACATTACTGCTCTGTCCTGTAGGACATTACTGCTCTGTCCTGTAGGACATTACTGCTCTGTCCTGTAGGACATTACTGCTCTGTCCTGTAGGACATTACTGCTCTGTCCTGTAGGACATTACTGCTCTGTCCTGTAGGACATTACTGCTCTGTCCTGTAGGACATTACTGCTCTGTCCTGTAGGACATTACTGCTCTGTCCTGTAGGACATTACTGCTCTGTCCTGTAGGACATTACTGCTCTGTCCTGTAGGACATTACTGCTCTGTCCTGTAGGACATTACTGCTCTGTCCTGTAGGACATTACTGCTCTGTCCTGTAGGACATTACTGCTCTGTCCTGTAGGACATTACTGCTCTGTCCTGTAGGACATTACTGCTCTGTCCTGTAGGACATTACTGCTCTGTCCTGTAGGACATTACTGCTCTGTCCTGTAGGACATTACTGCTCTGTCCTGTAGGACATTACTGCTCTGTCCTGTAGGACATTACTGCTCTGTCCTGTAGGACATTACTGCTCTGTCCTGTAGGACATTACTGCTCTGTCCTGTAGGACATTACTGCTCTGTCCTGTAGGACATTACTGCTCTGTCCTGTAGGACATTACTGCTCTGTCCTGTAGGACATTACTGCTCTGTCCTGTAGGACATTACTGCTCTGTCCTGTAGGACATTACTGCTCTGTCCTGTAGGACATTACTGCTCTGTCCTGTAGGACATTACTGCTCTGTCCTGTAGGACATTACTGCTCTGTCCTGTAGGACATTACTGCTCTGTCCTGTAGGACATTACTGCTCTGTCCTGTAGGACATTACTGCTCTGTCCTGTAGGACATTACTGCTCTGTCCTGTAGGACATTACTGCTCTGTCCTGTAGGACATTACTGCTCTGTCCTGTAGGACATTACTGCTCTGTCCTGTAGGACATTACTGCTCTGTCCTGTAGGACATTACTGCTCTGTCCTGTAGGACATTACTGCTCTGTCCTGTAGGACATTACTGCTCTGTCCTGTAGGACATTACTGCTCTGTCCTGTAGGACATTACTGCTCTGTCCTGTAGGACATTACTGCTCTGTCCTGTAGGACATTACTGCTCTGTCCTGTAGGACATTACTGCTCTGTCCTGTAGGACATTACTGCTCTGTCCTGTAGGACATTACTGCTCTGTCCTGTAGGACATTACTGCTCTGTCCTGTAGGACATTACTGCTCTGTCCTGTAGGACATTACTGCTCTGTCCTGTAGGACATTACTGCTCTGTCCTGTAGGACATTACTGCTCTGTCCTGTAGGACATTACTGCTCTGTCCTGTAGGACATTACTGCTCTGTCCTGTAGGACATTACTGCTCTGTCCTGTAGGACATTACTGCTCTGTCCTGTAGGACATTACTGCTCTGTCCTGTAGGACATTACTGCTCTGTCCTGTAGGACATTACTGCTCTGTCCTGTAGGACATTACTGCTCTGTCCTGTAGGACATTACTGCTCTGTCCTGTAGGACATTACTGCTCTGTCCTGTAGGACATTACTGCTCTGTCCTGTAGGACATTACTGCTCTGTCCTGTAGGACATTACTGCTCTGTCCTGTAGGACATTACTGCTCTGTCCTGTAGGACATTACTGCTCTGTCCTGTAGGACATTACTGCTCTGTCCTGTAGGACATTACTGCTCTGTCCTGTAGGACATTACTGCTCTGTCCTGTAGGACATTACTGCTCTGTCCTGTAGGACATTACTGCTCTGTCCTGTAGGACATTACTGCTCTGTCCTGTAGGACATTACTGCTCTGTCCTGTAGGACATTACTGCTCTGTCCTGTAGGACATTACTGCTCTGTCCTGTAGGACATTACTGCTCTGTCCTGTAGGACATTACTGCTCTGTCCTGTAGGACATTACTGCTCTGTCCTGTAGGACATTACTGCTCTGTCCTGTAGGACATTACTGCTCTGTCCTGTAGGACATTACTGCTCTGTCCTGTAGGACATTACTGCTCTGTCCTGTAGGACATTACTGCTCTGTCCTGTAGGACATTACTGCTCTGTCCTGTAGGACATTACTGCTCTGTCCTGTAGGACATTACTGCTCTGTCCTGTAGGACATTACTGCTCTGTC
>JBBPBX010081112.1:0-16022 GCA_038048925.1 Garcialebias charrua | reverse complement strand
ATTGTGGTGCGTGACGTTTTTTAAACTCTAAATATTTTCTAAATAATGAAATATGAAGTTATTAGTGGAGAAATCCCGTCTGGATGACAGCAGACTGACGCTCCTAAAATATACGACAGGTCCGGACCACTCGTAAATTTTGTTCGTATCTGAAAAAAATCGTAGGATATGTAAACATTGTTGAATGCCACAAATGATCCTAAATCACTCGTACGCACAGTTTAAGAACAAATCTGTGCGTACGAACGGTTCGTGCATGAGGCCCATTGATACCAAGACCTGAATAAACTTTTAAAACTTAAACTTTGTAAACATTATTGTCATTCAAAATTGTACAGTGCACCATGCAAAATTGAACAAAATGTCATTTCATTTCTCCACATCAGTGTAGGAGTACATCATTTACATGACTTTTATAGACTGGTGTTTAGAGCAGAAGATGCAATTCTTGTGTGGCTACAATGAATGTTCAAATGTTAGCAAATGTTCCTATTTATACATAGACATATGATACATTTTGTAATGTTATGCCTACTCCTCAGTGTGGACACCATCCAGACGGGCAGCACTTGGAGATACTTAGTCAGGCTTTATTAACTCTTGAACACGAACACATGTACAACTCACGAGCGTCACTCTACAGCCAACGGTGCATCACCTAATGTGTCCCCTAGTGCCCCAGTACCAACACATTGGTTCCTAGTGTCTGCTCACACAACATCTCCCCTTTTTAGCTTAGCATCCATACTAATGCCTTTAAACTTAAATTGTCCTTGTTGAATTATAAACATGCTGAACAGACATACCAACACCCTTTTAAATGCTTTTACCAAGTGAACAGATTATACTAGCACTTTGTCCTTAATATTACAAACAACTATAACATTGACCTATCTAGGGGTCAGGGTCGACTACCTGGGTCCCCAGAGCTGTGCAGGGATTATTCTGCCCTGTGGGCCACAGCTCACTTCTCTATAAATGCAGTTTACAAGTCCAGTCTCTGCAGGATGCGAACAACCCGTCCTGACCTGCTTTATTTTCTTTGATGGAGGCGGGTCTTCAGGAACTGGACCTGAACCTTCAGTCTTTTCTTTTCTCTTCTTCTTTTTCTTCTTCTTCTCTTTCTTCTTCTCTTTTTTCTTCTTCTTCCGTTTCTTTGGAGGATGGTTTTCTTCTGAACTTCCTTCCGGCTCAGTTTTTACCATCTGTGGTGTTTGGTCTTCTGGTACCGGGTCGTCTTTGGGTTCCTTCTTGGTACCTTTTTGCTTCAGTTTTTCTCTTCCTGCAGGTGGGTTGATGCTTCTAGTCTTTTTTTCCAACACTTACCATGCAGTCTTTACATGTGGTTTGTTGCTGGCTTGTTGTTCAGATGACTCTCTACCCTTATTCAAACAGCTTGTGATGGATTTAAATATTCTTGAGAAGACGTTCCTAATCCTCTTAAAGTATTTCCTTTTTGATTTCACCTCTACACAAGGTGAAGGATTTTTACTTTGACAAGAATATTTTTTGTTTGTTTTGCATGAGGTAATGGCTTCGAAGGGGTCTGTGTCGTTTTTTAAGGGATTTCCTGACCGAATGTTTTTATTAAATCTGTCTGAAAGATTGCGAGTGAAACATTTCAAACTTTCTTCACTTGCAAGTTTCACACTCAGACCCTTAAATCCATCTGTAATACTTCCTTTGTCCCTTTCAGATCTGTTATTCGCTTGATCTAAGGAATCGTTTGAACTGGAAGTACATGTGCTTTTGAAGTCCATAGAACTGACCAGGCTACTGTGTCTGCATTTTACAAATAGTCTACGACCGTTTGTGACAGATGATCTATTGGCATGAGAATGTGTTGTGTTGAAAGTTGGAACACATGTTTCAACAAAAGTCTTGTTGTTACATTGCACTTTCTCACAAAGAATGTCTGGTGGGTCTATCCGCTGGACGTCCGTCTCAGATGTTCGTTCTTCAGAATTTTCTACATTTATATTTGTAGTTTGGATCTTATTGGGATCCAAATGCATGGACTTTTCGCTTTCGCGGTCCAGAGAACTGGGTGTGAGCTTGTTTTTGCTTTTGACAAATATTTGACGAACATTACTGACAGATGAGCCGTTTTTAACATCAGAAAAGTGGGCCATTCTAGTGGAGGCTGGAACACATGCCTCGGTGTTATGGTCCACATCTTCTTTGTTAAGAGAATTTCTGTGTGAGCTCCCAAGTTGGCATTTTTCTAAGATTTGATATGCATCGGCCACATAAACATCATCTCTGGCACCAGCAAGGTGGGCCATTGTAATAAAATCATGATTTAGTGCATCAGCCGGGAGAATCCTGTCGGCTGAATTGATTCTTTTGGTTTGCCGAATAAAATCTATAAAGCATTCTAAATCATTAATTTCATGGAGATGATCAGTTTTCGGTGCCTTTTTCTTCAAATCATCCAGAGACTGAAACCATTTGTAATATTTTCTTTCGTCAGTTTGAATTCCTGTTGTTTTCAAATATTCTTCTGCTGTTTTCAGTCTCCAAACAGGATCTGGGCTGCTCTGATCCTTTAGAAAATAATTGCCAACATGCACGCCAATATCCAATATTGTTTCGTCAGGCATACCATGCAGCTTTATTATAAATTCCAAGGTTTGTAAATCAGAACTTGCTGGATACATGTGCTGCGAAAGGAACAGAAAACCCAGTACAGATCCCAGACTCCACATGTCAATGCTTTCGTCCTTAGGGTAGCCCAGATAAACCTCGGGTGCCCTATAACCAGGCGCTTGCAAAATAGCGCTCTGTGTTAATTCTACAGTTGAGCGAGCGCTCCCAAAGTCAATTAACTTCACCCGGAAAAGCATTTTTTCATGATTGACAATCATTATGTTGTCTGCTTTGATGTCTGTATGGGTAATGCCCAACTGTTTTAGTGCATTGAGAGCAACGACCATCTGTTCAGCAATCGGCCGGATTTCTGAAATACTTAGACGTTTGGGAAAATGTTTTTTTACCCAGTCGAACAAACTCAAGTCTAAACATTCAAACACAAAGCAAGTGTGTTCTTTGTATGGAAAACTGTCAAAACACCTGATCATGTTATTTTTGTCCACATCGAGTTCTCTGAGTTGTTTCAATATTCTGGCTTCTCGTGCAATTGAATGTTGGTTATCAGTACATCTGTTTATAAATTTTATTGCCACAAATTCGTTTGTAAAACCTTTTCTGAATCTAGAAACGGTACCAAAGACCCCCTGTCCAAGTTTTTCAACCAGGTGGTAGTCAATTGTTTTATGGCGGAGGCCAAAACATTTTTTTAAATTATTTTCAGACAAATTTGTGGTATTTTTTGAGTTTTTCAGACTAAAGGCTGGCTCATTCGATTCCTCGTCTTCGTCCTCACTGACATCTGAATCTACACTCACAAATCCGCACCCAACCATTAATCTAAATGCTAAAATTCTATATAGGCTACAATTGTTGTTTTGCAGGTGGTTCATTGTAATAAATGTATGTTCCAGTCCGCAGTTTGGCAAGACTCTGTCCTCTGGATGCAGTTTTAACAGAGTTTTAAGGAAATCTATAAATGCTCCCAGATCTTCTAGTTCAGCTGACTCCAAGTCTGTTTGTGTTTTTCTTAAATCATCTAGCGACTCTAAATTATCATAAGGCCACTCACTGGGTTTAATTCTCTTTCTGGTTGCTTCATAATATTCTTTGGTTGTTTTAAACCTCCATGTATCTTCTTTTTTATCGTGAGTAAAATAGGTCTGAGCACGCCAGCATATGTCAAGGACAGAATTGTCTGGTTTGCCATGTAATTTAACAATACATTTCAAATAATTGTACTCACAGTCTGTTGGATACAGATTTTGACCAAGAAACAGATACGCCAGTGTGCAGCCAAGACTCCACGTGTCAATGCTTCCATCCAACGAACGATCCCAGAAGATTTCTGGTGCGCTGAAGCCCCAAGAAAAAGGGAGCGTGGCCTTTGATAATTTGAGAGTCGCGACCGCGTTCCCAAAACCTGCTAGTTTCACTCTGAATGGCTGAGAGAGATGGCTCACAAATAAGATGTTCTCAGGTCGTATATTTGCATGAGTGATCCCAGAGTATTTTAATGCTCTCAAAGCTACAAGCATTTGGTGGGCAATTCCTCTGATTTCACTTAGCTTAAGAGGTGTACAATTTCGTTTTGTCATGAAATCCTGAAGGTTTAAATCAAGTTTTTCAAAAACAAGGCATTCACAATTCTTAAATGTGAAGTTTTCAATAAACTTAACTACATGGTCTCTGTCAGGATCTCGAGTTTTGAGATAACTTAAAGCACTGACCTCTTGTTCGGCTCCACCGGAACACTTGTATTTCTTTCTGCATTTCAACGCAAATACTTCTTTAGTTCCTTCTTTTCTGCATGTAACGACATCTCCAAATTGACCATATTTTAAGACTTCTACGATGTAGAAAACGCTAGACTGGTCTTTAATAGTGGCACCGACTTGTGCTTTAAAAGTTAACCTTTCAGTCAAGACTGACACAATTTTTTTCACGTATTTGTCCATTTTTCAAACACGAGAACCAGAGCCCTATAGAGAGACTAGAACAACACACGACCAAGTTCAAGGAACTGTTTCCAAAACCGTGTTCCACTTATATTTATAGACTTTTGTGAGTGAGATCAAAGGACCCAAGCACACTTTGATCTGAGGTGATGATGTCATCATGCATTATTCATGCATGATGCAACAAATGACACAAGCACACTTGATAAAAGATGATGATGTCATCATGCATTATTCATGCATTATGCAACAAATGACCCAAGCACACTTGATCAAAGGTAATGATGTCATCATGCATTATTCATGCATGATGCAACAAATGACCCAAGCACACTTGATCAAAGGTGATGATGTCATCATGCATTATTCATGCATGATGCAACAAATGACCCAAGCACACTTGATCAAAGGTGATGATGTCATCATGCATTATTCATGCATGATGCAACAAATGACCCAAGCACACTTGATCAAAGGTGATGATGTCATCATGCATGCAAAGGATCAAAGCACACTTTGATCTGAGGTGATGATGTCATCATGCATCATGGAACACAGGAAATACAAATATGTTTTTTTTTAAATAATTTTTTTAAATACATTTTTTTAGATAATTTTTTGTGTTTCAAGACATCATTGCTTTGAGTTTATGGTGTCATCAAGCATCATGGAACATAATGCAAATATTATTTTATATATATAATTTTTTTAAATATATTTTTAAAATAATTTTTTGTGTTTCAAGACATCGTTGCTCTGAGTTGATGTCATCATGCATCATGGAACACAATGCAAATATGTTTTTGTTTTTATTTTTTATAATGTATTTTTTAAATACTTTAAAAAAATTGTGTTTCAAGACATTGTTGCTCTGAGTTGATGATGTCATCATGTATCATGGAACACAATGCAAATATGGTTGTTTTATTCTTTTTTTGTTTTGTTTTTCAAGACTGGAACACAGGAAATGCACCTGGTTACCAGGCGTTCAAATAATAAACAATTTAGTGAGCCAACATTTCATATTTTTTAAGGTAGGGGAAACACTGGATTATTATGACAAGTGTTTTTATTACACTGATAAAGTCAATCGGCTATGTGTTTCCTAATGACTTATATTTTCAATTCCAAAGCATGTCTTTTTCATAGCATATTGCATCAATTGAGCTAATTAATAATTAGTTAAATGTAAGGCAGCTGGTGATATTTTGTGCATTCTGATTTAATGCTACAAGCAGCATGACATGGAAAAACTGAAAGTTATGCACCATAACTCATGTTCCCTGAAGGAAGAGAACGGGGTGCAACATACTTGCTATGGGAAATTGCGCCCCCGCGCGATTACCTGAAGGTATATACTCATGCCTTTACGGCAGGGGCGTCACCGCCGCACAAGGGGCTTCGCCCCCTGGGTATATAGGCAGGTGACGCCCGTCATCTTCCTCAATAATTGCACTTCACCGAGCTTTCAGCATTGAAAGGGCCAGTTATGTTGCACCTCGTTCCCTTCCTTCAGGGAACATGAGTTATGGTGCATAACTTTCAGTTCCCTTTCAGTTAGTCACTCGGTGCAACATACTTGCTATGGGAACGTAATTCATTCACGCCCTTGAAATGCTCAGTGAAATGCACGCTAGAATGGACGTCTGCCCATGACCAGTGGGCATCCCAGAGCTGCCTTCCATTGTATATTAGAAAGGACAGCCTGTGTGACGTCACTAGCAGTAACATCCAGCCTGTAATGCTTTGCAAAAGTATTTAATGAGGTCCAATTCACGGCAGCACACATGTCCGTGACTGGTATACCCCTGAATAATGACCAGGAAGTAGCCAAACCCCTAGTGGAGTGAGCATGCACTCCAGAGGGCACCTGTTGGCCTTTGCTACTGTAGGCCCTTTTGATGGCCTCAGTCACCCAATGTGAGAGGCGCTGTTTTGACAAAGCTTTCCCGGTAGAGGGTGCTGCAAAGCAGATAAACAGTTGGTTTGTTTTCCTCCATTCGGCTGTTCTCTGCATGTAGGTGCGTAGAGCCCTTACTGGGCAGAGAGCCTGTAGCCTTTCCTGTTCCTGAGTGAGGACAGGGGCAGGTGGAAAGGAGAAAAGATCAAAGTCCAGACTCCTATGATCCAGGGTCCAGACCTTGGGAGTGTACGCGGGATTAGGCCTCAGTGTGACCTTTGACCCGTCAGGGGCGAATCTGATACACAATGGATGTACAGATAATGCGTGGAGGTCACCCATGCGTTTCGCTGAGCAAAGTGCCAGGAGTAGAGCAATCTTATAAGATAGTAAATCTATCTTAATCTCGCTCAGTGGCTCAAATGGAGAATCGCAGAGGGCCCCAAGACCAGACGGAGATCCCAACCAGGGGTCAAAGTCCTTTTAGGAGGCTTATGGTACATTCACACCTAACAGCGTTTCAACTTCCAAAAAGCTCGTCACGCACGCAAGTGGATGCACTATAGTGTCCAGACCTGAACGCCAGAACGCAAAACAGCTAGTGGGTGTGTGGGAGGAGCTTACCGGTATACTGAGTCCTCACTGCACTCCACCAGGCGAGGAGCTTTTTATTTCTGTCTCTGTGGAGCAGACTTGACTGGTCGTGAAGGACTTGTCGCGAACACACAGCTACAATGAGTTTCTCTTCCATAGTCCATGACTCCGCAGGTTTTTTCTGTGTCCCACAAACAATACGTCACATAGTTGCGCAATCGTTTCCGCGTCACTGGTTTCCGCGTCACATAGGGACTCTCCCCCTCTCCCCCTGACCCCCTCTCTTCTCCCCCCGACTCTCCCTGATCAACCAATCAGGGAGAGTTGAACGGCGTTTGAACGTTTGAACCGCGAAATCTTCAGCTAGATCAACGTGTGCTTTGGAGGCTGACGCGGGTTCACGTGCACGGAAAAACGCTTTCCATCACGCTCAACACGCACGTGACGTGACGCCCGACGCCAAGACGCGGTTGGAAGCGCGTCCTCCATTGACTTTGCATGTAAGCTGGACGCTCCTGCCGTTGAAACGCTGTTAGGTGTGAATGCACCATTAGACCGAAGGACACCCTTCATAAATCTTATTATGATTGGGTGTGCTCCAGGTGTTCTGTCTCCCCAGCCTTCATGACAGGCAGAAATTGCTGAAAGGAAGACTTTAATCGTCGAATGTGAGAGTTACCTTTTTCCAGTAGATCCTGAAGAAAAGTCAGGAGCTGGACCAGGTTACATGCATAAGGAATAATATTCCTCTCTGAGCACCAGGCTTCGAAGATGCGCCACTTTTGTGTGTATAGAGATTGTGTTGATCCAGCACGGGGATTCTGTATAGTAAAAACCACGTTTTCTGGTAGACCTGTCGCCATTAATCTGTACTTTTCAGCCAACAGACTGGGACAATTGGCAGTTCTTGGCCTAAGTGGCTGTAGCACCCCCTCTGGTGACCCAACGGCTAACAACCGCTGGGGGTCGACCAAATTTGGAAGGAGGCATCCTCTCCCGTCAGTCCCTAAGTAAATCTGCTCAGGGGTAACTGAGGGTGTATGTAACCTGTCATTTTCCCTGGACAGATTAGGAGGAGGAGAACCAACGTCCGTCTCCAAAACGTGAGGCTGCAGGCCGTGTAGACGAGCAGACCTCCTTACTCCAGACCGTGTGCTGGAGTCCCGTTCACTGGGCCCTGGCTTCCATGAAGCATTGGTGCCGAGTGAGCCGACTGGGTCCTATAGTCCATCCATTGGAGGAATTAACTTTGAAAACAGCTGTAAGTTAGCACACAGTGGAAGGTCACGTGTCGCCAGACTGTGGCTTGAACATTGCGTGTCCTTTGTTAATAACAAAGGAGCCGCCGCAGCATGAGAACGTGGGGGGGTCCCGCTCTGTTTGGTAGACTCCAGACTATCTGGTGGCAAGGAGCATAGCCTTCTTCGAACAATAGGAAGAGAGATCTGATTAGGCTCCGGCTTGTTTATATTCACAGTACGCTGAACACAATCGCTGCTGTGGAGGTGTGAAAGTTGTGGCTTCCTGAGGGCGATTGATGTAGACTCCCTGTCGCGAACCACCACCTGCTCGCCTCTTTGAGATGCGGGCACGTCACGTGATCGCCAGATCAGTGTGTTAGCCATCTCCCTGCCGACAGCGGAGCGAGGGCCTGAACACGTGATCCTCCTCACCTGCCTCTGGGAGGGGTGAGGGGGGTGTTTGCAGACGCCTCTGTGTCTGCCTATAGCAGATTCATCTGAGGCACTCTGCCGGGGCTTATTTACTAGGCTAATGCCCCGTGAGCCGTGAGGGAGGGGGGTGGGGGACCCCTTCCCTTTATGACGGCTTGCAGGTCGCTTTTCTTGAAAGGCCTGCTTTGCTGGGAGTACTTGATATTCAGTGCTGGGCAGCGCTAATCCAAAAAATTAGTTCCACAATTTCTAAAACGCTTATTAATTTTTTTAGGTCCACAATTTCAAAAGCACAAATGTCTTATGAAAATTAGGGGAAGCTAATCTAATCCGCTATTTATATATTTATATATTATATATATATATATATATATATATATATATATATATATATATATATATATATATATATATATATATATATATATATATATATATATATATATATATATATATATATATATATATATATATATATATATATTTATATATAGCCGGCAGCGTTATGCAATATTTGCACTACACTGCCAACTGAAAAGTAACAAAAATGATCCTAAAAGGATGAAATTACAAAAATCAAAGGATTTATTTAATACTTTACGTACATATATTCTATTCGGCCACGAAATTAACAAAAAATAGAATGATCTTTTAATCCCTAAAACCACTTTTAAATCTCAAATACACGGGTGTGTCGCCACCGCATTTATACATAAAAGTAACCCAAATACATAAAACTAACGACTCACCGTCGAATGGTCGACACAAAACACACAATAAAATCCTCCGGCCGCGTTAATTTGGCTTGAAACAGCGGGGTTCTCTGCGGATTTATCCATTAGTAACCCAGCACAACCAACCAGCTGGACACAGAGTTAGCGTCCAGTTCACCTCTGACCCGGAAGATGTCAAGATTCTATAGGTAGTCAACAGATTTAATGAAAAGTAACTAAAATACATAAAACTAACGACTCACCGTCGAATGGTCGACACAAAACACACAATAAAATCCTCCGGCCGCGTTAATTTGGCTTGAAACAGCGGGGTTCTCTGCGGATTTATCCAAGTACCCAGCACAAACAGCTAGCCACAGAATTAGCCCCTGAGTTCACCTCTGACCCGGAAGATGTCAAGATGGAATAGTCCATTTTTAGTAGGGGGATAAAGAAATCGACCGTTTTTTTAATTGCGTATTTAATGATCGTTTTCATCGTAACTATAATTATTTTTATGTTAAATGTACATTAACAAGCAGGATCAATGTTAGGGATGTAGGTGACTGGCCGGGGCGCGGCGGGGCCGGGGCCCCATGCTGATTGGGATCCCCAGGCAACGGCATCATTTACCTACATCAGGGGTGCCCAACCTTTTTTGAACCAAGGGCTACTTTTGAAGTTGGCAGTTTGCCGAGGGCTACTCGTCCAGTCTCAGTATCAAAAAACATAATTTTTCATCTCTCTACTCCTCACTTCTTTAAAGTAAATAAAACAGAACGTAATGTGTTGCTAGTTTTATTTAATTAAAGTATTTTATCAAAGTAAAAGAACACAATATTTGAAAAGCACACCATATTTTTTAAAGAAACGAATAAACAACTGAACTGAACAATATAAAACTCCCTCATTAACACACTAACTATTTACAAAAAGTTACAAAGGTGCAGATTTACAAATCTCCAACAATTTCAAATCTCAATAAAACCTAAATATCAAAACTAGGCAGCTGCTCTGTGCAGCAGGATGGTGTGTCATCTGCAGGTGCTGAAGTCCCTCACTGGTCCAGACTGCTGGCTTCAAAGGGCCATTCAGAGTTCCACCTGGTTATAAGACAAGACACACACACACACACATTAGGTACAGAAAATGAAGGGCACACCCAAACTGCAAAATAAATAAATAAATAACACTAGCTAGCTAACTAGTCTGGTCTAAAATTTAATTAAAAAAAACAACATACAGACACATTGTGACAAGTCTATAGGAGACAATTTTTATGCAAGCTGTATAAAATAAATGTGACTTCAGACACTGAGAGGAGGAGGCGCGGGGCAGTATGAGGTGGTTGCGAGGCGCAGGCAGGTCTCCAGATGATCATCAGTCATTGTGGATCTGGTTTTGGACTTGATGATTTTCATGTGTGAAAAAGCAGACTCACACAGGTAGGTAGATCCAAAAAGTGCTGTTAAGTTCAAAGCACATCTTCGGATGTTAGGATACTTTTCTTCTGACAGCAGACTCCAGAACTCTCCATTCACGCCAGGTGATGCTCTGGATTTGATCCCAATGTCATTTTGCAGAGTCAACACCTCATTTTCAACACCAGAGCTGTCCAGCTGAAACACGGACACCAATTTGGACACAATGTCATCCACATCAACATTTCCAAAAGGATAACACATGTAGCTGGTAACAGGCTCGATGGAGGAAAAGTCAGTAAATCGTCTCTCAAATTCTGCTGAGATGCTCTGAACCTGCTTAGAAAAGTGTGCACTGTCCAGTTGTGTGACCTCTTTCCCTTGGCGCTGTAGCTCTGCCTCCATGTGTGGGAAGTTTCGCAGGTCCCTGCGTTGCAGCCGACTTGTGAGCAGTTGCAGCCTGCTTTTGAAGGTGCTCACAGAACTGATCATGTGAATTATGTTTTTGTCCTTTCCCTGAAGCTCCAAATTCAGTTCATTGAGCAGGCTGGTGAGATCTGTGAGGAAGGCTAAATCCAAAAGCCACTGGGTGTCCTCGAGTTTTGAATGTCCACCATGACCTGACAGCTTCAGAAAATCCCTGATCTCAGGCAACAGCTCAATGAATCTGGCCAGAAATTTACCTCTGCTTAGCCACCTGACGTCCATGTGCAGCAGCAGGTGTGTGTGGTCTGCTCCTGCCTCCTCCAAGTGAGCCCGGAACAACTCCTGGCCCTTATAGAGCACACAGTTTTCATGGCAACATCCATCACTTCCTTCATGTTTAAAATCTTCCCACACAGGGCCTGTTGGTGTATGATGCAGTGATAGTTCAAAATGTCTGGGAAAGCATCATTCTGCTTGCAGAGTGCAACAAATCCACTGGTGTGACCGGTCATTGCTGGAGCACCATCAGTTGTTATAGAAATTAGTTTATAGAGGGGCAAGTTGCTTTTATTAACAAACTCCATAAACACATTAAAAATATCTTCTCCTCTTGTGTGTCCCTTCAAAGGCAAGATGGTGAGCAGCTCCTCTTTTGCACTCATGTCTGCAAAGGCCATTCTGATAAAAACACACAGCTGTGCTGTGTCCACCATGTCTGTTGACTCATCAAACTGAAGAGAGAAACACTCACATTGTTGCACGTTCTTTTTTAGCTGCTCCTCCACATCAAAAGCCATTCCCTCACATCGTCGTGTCACTGTTTGTCTGGACAACTGCATGTCTTTAATAGCAGCTACGATCTCACTTTTATTTTTAAAATCGTGAAAAAGTGCATCTGCAGCCTCAATAAACGCTTCTTTCATAACTTCTCCATCACTGAACGACTTCTTATGTTGAGCCAGGATGCGGCTAACACGGTAGGAGGCGATTGTAGCTGCCTTACCTTTCGTGCTGGGCCGAGTGAAGATCGATTGCTGTGCTGCAAGCTTGTGTTTTAGCTCCATCTGCATCAAAACGTTTGTGCATCGTCTTGAAATGCCACTCCAAGTTGCACTTTTTGGGCAAGGCAACGCTCGAATTACAGATGAGGCAAATAGACTTTGAATTAGAATAAACAAAAAAATAATCCTCCTCCCATTCTGTGTGAAAATAGTAAGTTTTCGTTTGCTTCTTCGCTAGTTTTCCTTCCATGTTTTCTGCGTACTGACATTCACTCCTCAGCGCTCTCACTGCTGTCTTAAAGTCTCGTCAGTCATCGCGAGACTGTGTCTGTGAGCATACAAGATGGGGAGGGCTGAGGAAAGGGTTGCTGCGCATTGGCATATAGTCATTCCTCCCTCCACCCCTTCTGCCGGAGTTAGAATGAAGCTTAGCAGCGGACATTTCACCTTGTTAACAGCTGAGAGCCGGCTCGTCAGCTGTTAGAGCAAGGTTGAGCTTCGCGGGCAACTGGGAACCAGCTGGCGGGCGACCGGTCGCCCGCGAGCGACTGGTTGGGCACACTTGACCTACATGGTAGATCCGAGTCTGTTCACCGCTCTGCTCCCCCTCCAACCCTCCCTCCTCTCTGCTCTTTACGGTGGGGAAAAAGGTAAAACAAGCAGCTACGGAGCCAGCATAAGAGCTTGTAAATAAGTTTATTGGTTTTTACTGATAGATAATTAGTTATTAGCGGTATTGCATTTTAAATAAAAATAGCACAAATCCGCTTATGAATTATAAAAGTTAGTCAAACCACAAAAACGCTGACAAAAAGTTTAGGTCCACTGTAAGCGGATTAGCGCTTTAGCGCTCTGTAGCGTTCATCTGCCCACCACTGTTGATATTGTTGTTGCTTTTTTATTTTTTGAGTCAATAAAACAGAAAAAGCTGTTTCATGATTATTATTCATGCTTATGAAGTAAACACGAGGGAGCCACCATATTGTGTCTTTAAACACATACGGTGCCACCCAGATGTAAAGGATTTTAGCAGGGGTCAGTATTAAGCTGACCTCTTTATCCTTAATTAATTTACTTATTCAGATTGAATAGTAATTTCACGGATTCTTTTCTTTTTCAGTTTACCCAATATTTCTGTGATCTTTATGATGGATAAATAAATAAAGCCATTAAGTGACAGAGACGTTAACTTAGTTTGATATGTCAAAGACACTACCATTTATTTAAAATAAATCAACTAAATTAACACCATTACACTTGATTGACATGATTTCACTTTCTTTCAATTTAACACGTCAGCACAGTTAAATTACAACACAACAGACATAAGTACTGGATGTTAACATATTTAGTCTGAGGGCTCTTTAGCTTAAATATAGTTTCCAGATAGATTGAGAGGGATAAGGAAATAGGAGGAGTGATGGAGAGATGGTTTAAAGGGAATTGTCTTGAGCATGTTACCAGAAATGACACTTCTCATCAGATTTCTGCTGAAATCCAGGTACGTTTGTAAACAGCTCTTTACCTTTGACGACGAGTCTGATAAAGAGATGACACCAGCCTTTCAGATGCACAGAGTCCTTCAGGCCCAGTTCGTCCGAACTGGTTGTTTACTTTCCAACGTCTCCTGGGTTCCGCTTGGACCATCAGAAAATGTGTCAGCTCCTGGTTGGCTTCAAGACGAGATGTTTCTCAAAGAAAGTTCATTAAGAACTTGGAGCTCTTGGAGCTCTATTGAATTTATGGAGGCGTCCATAAATTCTTCACTGAATAAGCCAGTCTTTGGCGTATGACTGCAGCTTACATCAGCTTCCAAGGCAGAGAGCTTTCAGGTCTCTGTCCATTCCAACTCTGAAGAGAAAGTTCACATCTTTCCTTCCTCACAGGAACTCACAGGAACTCACAGGAACTAACTCGTTCCTTCAAAACTCTCGCAGACTCTGACGCGTTCCAGCAAAACTTAGAACTTAAAAGAAGAACTCTGAGATGAGAGAAACTTGTCTCTTTTCCATTGGTTCAAAAGAAAAACAGTCGAGCAGTTCACTTGTTATCACGATTCAAGGTGAAATTCAGCAGAGGGAGATTGTTTAGGAAAAGACAGAGAAAGCTGGAGTCATTCTCCTGCAAACAACGGATTAACTGTCTTCTTATTTCTAAACAAAACGGTCGGGCCTCTCTGACCCGAGCCCTCAACTTTCACACAATTTGTGAATACATCGTTAGTGCAGAAGTGACACAGTAATGCTTTTACAGAATAACACAGCTTAAAAGCACACATCATGAAAATGACAAAAGTTATTCTTTTGATTACATTAGAATAAAATCAAAGATAGAAATAGTCTCTTTTGGTGACTATGTTCTCAGATTACAACTAATGGAATAATTTGTAGTAAATGTCTTGCTTTACTGAGAGGTCAGTAAAGGTCATCTCTGGAACAGTTCAAAAATACACAGGTGTATCAAAGTGGACACGGTCATGCCCACTACATCTCCCCCCTTTTGGAAGCCATCGCCAGTCCTTGGGGATGGGGTCCAACACGAAAGGAACATTGAACTGTCTCTGATCTTGAAGTAATCCAGCAAGTGGAAAAGAAAAATCAAAATTATAATCCCATAAAGTTTTTGGAACTTCCATACTGTTCGGAGGTAATCCCATTGCGAAAAGCTTTTAATCCCTTGGAAAACTGAGTCTGTTAACTCTTGGAAAACAAAGTCTGTGATCCCTTGGAAAACAAAGTCTTATAATCCACAGCGGTAATTCCACAGCAGTAATTCCACAACGATTAGTTTTGTTGATTGATCAGCAACAATTGTTTTCATAATCAGCATGTAGAGGGGATCCCTCGATTGACGCAGAGGAGGCGACCCTTGGATGAAGGTTGAAGACCAAGCGTTGGAGCTGCAGGTCCCCACATCGAAGGTTGTTGGCTGGTTGGTTTCCAGTCAGTGCCACTCTGGTTCTATGTGTCATGCAATTATGTGGTTTTTAGGTGGGCTTATGATTGGGATTTTACATTAGCCTTACCTATATGCACCTGGTATGTAAGCTATCATGGTTTAGATCAGCTACAATTACCAATTAAGGGGTGGATCAATTCTGTAAAATTAGATATAGGGATCTATACCTATAAAATTTTGGAGGGCTTCTGTAACGAAGGCCTCTAATTCCAAACTATTCCTCCATTCATTACTTAGTTTAGGTTAAACTAAAATAAAAAATGAAATATAGTTTGATCTAAATGTCTGTTGTCTTTTAGACGAACGACGTAGGATTTGGTATTCCTAATAAATTTTGAAGTCTATGGCGAGACTCATCAAAATGAATAGATAATCTAGAATAGAAACGATCGAATCGGTTCAATTTAGAAATTGTGAGACCAGTGTAGTTTATGGTACCTTGAGTAGCTTTAAACTACATTGACTCTTCAACGATTGAGATTTAACAAAACGAACTGTATGTTGGCATAGTTAAATCCATATCATTCATTAACCAATGTTAATACAAAACCTTTTTGGCTGGGAGTGTTCAGAACCAAACAATATCTCAACTAATGACAACAGTAATGACTAAACAACAAGGAAACAACGTTTCACTGCTTCGACACACTCTTGTCGTCAGATTCCAAAGTGCAACACACAAGAAAAACAGGTCTCAACTTTATGACCGAGGTCAAATTAAATCTCGTGGATTTAAACGGTTGTTAAGATTAGTTTTTTGTTGTGGGTTTTAGGCTTAGCGTTTCTAAG
>JBBPBX010081111.1:0-16022 GCA_038048925.1 Garcialebias charrua | reverse complement strand
TTCTCAGCATCAGGAAAAGTCAGAGATGGGCGAAGTCTGGAGATGTTTCGAAGATGGAAGAAGCAGGTTTTAAACAGATGCTTAATGTGATTTTCAAATGTAAGATGAGAGTCCATTTTTATTCCAAGATTTGTAACAGAGGTGGAGAGGGGGATGTCTTGACCAGAGAAGGAGATTGTTGTTAAAGTTGATGTTTGTATCTGGTGAGGGGTGCCAATCAATATGGCCTCAGTCTTCGAGCAGTTTAATTGAAGAAAATTCTGATTCATCCATGCCTTTATTTCCTCCAGGCAGGCAGAGAGAACAGTGAGTGAAGACGGAGATAGGGATGATGATGATGTTCCAGTCCTGATGTAAAGCTGTGTGTCGTCGGCATAGCAGTGAAAAGAAATGTTGAACTGATTGATAATTTGACCTAAAGGCAGCATGTAGAGGGAAAACAGCAGGGGCCCCAGAACTGACCCCTGAGGGACACCACAGGAGACACCGACTGTCTGGGAAGTGGCATTGCCAAGGCTAACACATTCCAGCCTATCGGAGAGGAAAGATCTGAACCAGTCCAGGACAATGTCACAGAGACCGACCTCCACATGAAGACGGTGGAGGAGGATATTATGGTCCACAGTGTCGAAGGCTGCAGTGAGGTCAAGGAGGACAAGGATGGAGGGAGAACCAGTGTCAGCAGCCATGAGGACATCATTTGTTACTCTCAGCAGTGCAGTCTCAGTACTGTGAGCTGCTCTGAATCCAGACTGGAATTTCTCATACAGAGAGTGTTGTTGTAGGTGTTCCTGCAGCTGAGCAGCAACTGCTTTCTCCAGCACTTTGGACAGAAATGGGAGGTGGGAAATTGGGCGGTAATTAGAAAAAATGTCGGGATCCAAATTAGATTTTTTCAGAAGAGGCCTAATGATGGCAGTTTTTAGAGGCAATGGAACATGACCAGATTGTAGAGACTTGTTTATTATTTGTGTGATTAATGGGCTAATTGCAGAGTGATTGGATTTTATGAGAGACGAGGGGAAGGGATCCAGGGCGCAGGATGAAGGCTTCATTTTCTTGAGGATGGTCTCTACCTCACTCTGAACGACTTCATCAAAGCTGCTCAGGGTCCCAGAAAGCAGACGGGTAGATGGTACACTAAGATCAGGGAGGTTGTGGAGCTGAGATCTGATAGTGTCAACTTTGTTTTTAAATGATGAGAGGAACAGGTTGCATTTTTGAACAGAGTCCTCATGAGTTTGTTTAATGGGATTAAGCAGATGAGTTATTGTGGAGAAGAGCTGTTTAGAGTTTCCAGGGCAGGTGTTGATGATGTTGGAATAATATTTGGAGCGTGCTTCTTTAAGAGAATAGGCGTACGCTTTCTGATGTTCTTTGTACGCTTGCTTATGTACCGAGAGACCAGATGATTTTACACGTCTCTCAATAGCACGGCCAGTTGCCTTCATCCTGCGCAGCTCATCAGTGTACCAGGGGGCTGAACGGGAGAAAGACACCAGTCTTGACTTCAAGGGAGCATGTAGGTCCAGAAGCTCCTGGAGAGATTGGTTGTAATAATCCACAGAGTCATCTGCAGATGAGTGATTGACAGCAGTCAGGGTGTGAAGATCAGCAGACAAAACATCAGGGGAAATGTTTTTATAGTCACGGAACTGGATAGGTCGTTTTGGGTTAGAAGCAGGTGAAGTTGAAGGCACTTCCAGGGAGATGACCCTGTGGTCTGAGACACCCAGGTCATATACAGACAAGTTATTAAGTACAGTGTCTGTAATCACCAAATCCAGAGTATGCCCCATGTTGTGCGTAGGGGCGACCACATGTTGGGTGAGGTTGAGAGATTCCAAAAGAGACTTAAAATCTGTTGCCAGAGGGGAAGAGGAATTGTCCATGTGGATATTCAGATCGCCAAGAAAAATAGTTTTTACAGGGGAGGTGCAGAAAAAAGTGAGGAGGTCATGTATTTCTGAGTTAAATGAAACATGTGGTTTGGGAGGTCTATAAATCAATATAACGTTCATCAGGAGTGGGGCTTTGAAGTTGAAGGCCAAACATTCAAAAGAAGAAAAATTATGAGAAGACAGATGTGACAATTTTAAATTACTGCGGTAAATTACAGCCAGACCACCACCGCGGCCAGTGCTGCGGGCTCTCTGCAGATAACTGTATCCAGATGGACAAGCTTCATTCAGAGAACTGAACACGTCTGGTTGATGCCAGGTTTCTGTGAGGCACATGAAGTCCAAGTTTTTCTCCAGGATGTGATCATGAATTAGACATGATTTATTGGATAGTGATTGTACATTGAAAAGTTCTATTTTAATGCTAGTTGGTGTAGGAGCTTTTTGAACCGGTTTAAGCAGACTGAAATCCACTCCACGTTTTCCTTGCCACCTCGTGCGCTGCGGACTACAAGGGACTACAGACGCAGCGTTCTGATGACGTAGTTGAGGTGCGACACGTCTCCCGGACGGAATCAATTCAGAGCGAGAATAAACAGATTTCTTTCGAGAGCCTCTATGGATGTAACGAGGTCTACGCAGAAGTCCCAGTTGTTTGATGATGGAAACAGAAGATGGAATGGAGCAGTTGTTAAGTCCAAGCAGCTGCGAAGCGGAGTAGGTCAACATCACGCCAGCCAAACCGGGGGAAGCTAGCACAGAGCTAGCCGCTAACAGCAGACCCACGGCTCCGAGAGAAATAAACAAGAAGCAGTGAGATGTAACTTGAATGAGCATGACTCGAAGAGGAGCACAGGAGAAAGTCCAGAACGGTCCAGACCACACAGGAGGTTGACAGAAGCAGCAGGTAAGCAAAACAAAAAACTGCAGCCACGTAGTTCTCCAAGCAAAGTTTGTGCAAGGTTTGTGCTGGAGTTTGACAGGAGGCAGACAGCCCAATATTCCGGTTAGGAAGTACTAACCAAGCTGTTCGTAAAGTCCTTGATAAAAAATTAAAAAACCACTGAACAAAAGTCCAGATAAACGTCCAAAAATTAAAAATAGCAACAGTAAAACAACTTTTCAGCGTGGAGAAGCGGCGAACATCACGCCAGCGTCCTCTCCATTAACGCACCTGATCTAACCTCGAGGGGATCTACATCCTTGAGGGGAGCCAGTGTTGAGGGTTATGGTGGAGGAGGAGAAGTTGTGGAACCTTACTGACTGTGGTCTGTTTGTTAAGATGTCTAGGACCCAAATGCAAATGGAGGGGCTTAGACCTAGTGTGAGTAGTTTGTCCATCAAGGTTTGGGGGATCATGGTATTGAAGGCAGACGTGAAGTCCACAAAGAGCAAACAGACGTAGGAGTCCTTCCGTTCCAGGTGGGTGAGAGCGGTGTGGATATATCTTTGCTTACTTTTTTTCATATCCAACAAGTTGAATAATCCGATAGTAAAATATGGAGAAGACAATCAACAAATATTTTGAACATTACGCCAAAAATACACTACACGCGGCTCCGCTCCGCCCCGCTCCGCAGGTCGCAGCTGTGCGAGTCCAATTTTCATTACCTGCGCTCAGCTCAGGTCTTAGTGGATGCGCTGCTCCGAGACGCATGCGCGGGAATTGCGAGATCGCGCGATAAATCAAGTGATAAATAAGTAAGTCAGAACAAAACAATTCACTCGGTGGAAGAAAGAGAACAACTGTAGATACTGCTGCCTTGATCTTCTCTCGTAAATGAGCTACAGGACATGGTTTGAGCAACAGGAAGTGATGTATTACATTTCAGAATAAAATACTTTATTTATTTCTTGTATTTCTTTTTATTTCTTGTATTGCGTTTGTAGGCGTAGTCATAAATGATAGTTTGACAGCATTTTTGTACAAATAAATCCGTATAGAGCTAGGATTAGTCCGCCCGTGGTGATTTTATTTTGTAAATACGGAAGTTGTGCTCGTTCCTTTTCCTGTTGGTGCGACGTAATCTTCAAAAGTTGACTCCGGCACAGCTCCGGCGTCCGGCAGAAATAGAAAAATTTCTAATTTTGACGGACTGCCGTCCGCTCTCCGCAGCTCGCCGCCGCCGTGCGGAGCCAGTGTAAATTCTGTCATTGATTATAATGGGTGCGTATTTGCTGCGGAGGTCGGACCGGAGCGGGGCGGAGCCGCAACGCGTGTAGTGTATTTTTGGCGTTAGAATTACAAGATGGAATGTCAGAGTAATAATCGACTTCAGCTCAGCATTCAACACCATCATCCCCCAACAGCTCATCCTTAAACTGGACAGTCTGGGGCTGAACACCTCAATGTGTAACTGGCTGCTAGACTTCCTGACCGGGAGACCACAGGCAGTACGGGTCGGGAATAACACATCCAGCACCATCACATTGAATACAGGAGCCCCACAAGGATGTGTGCTGAGCCCCCTTCTATTCACCCTGCTAACACACGACTGCACACCATCATACAGCTCCAACCACTTCATCAAGTTTGCGGACGACACAACAGTGGTGGGTCTCATCAGCAACAACGATGAGACGGACTACAGGAACGAGGTGAGCCGCCTGGCCTTGTGGTGCGGACACAACAATCTCACTCTCAACGTGGAGAAGACAAAGGAGATTGTCGTGGACTTCAGGAAGAGGGATGCCCAACATGCCCCTCTGACCATCAACAGCACCGCAGTGGAGAGAGTGGACAGCACCAAGTTCCTGGGAGTGCACGTCTCAGAGGACCTGTCCTGGAGCAGGAACACTGCATCACTGGCCAAGAAGGCTCACCAGCGCCTCTACTTTCTCCGCAAGCTGAAAAGGGCTGGAGCTTCAACCCCCATCATGTGCACCTTCTACAGGGGTGCCATAGAAAGTGTCCTGACCAGCTGCATCACGGTGTGGTTTGGTGCATGTACTGCATCCTGCCGCAAGAGCCTCCAGCGCATCGTGAGAGCAGCTGAGAAGATTGTCGGCACCTCCTTCCCCTCACTACAGGACTTACACAGCAACCGCCTCACTCGGAAAGCCCTCTGCATGGCAGGTGATCCCACACACCCACTACACAGCTGCTTCAGCCTGTTGCCTTCAGGGAGGAGACTGAGGAGTCTCCAGGCTCGAACCAGCAGACTGAGAGACAGCTCTGTTCATCAGGCAGTCAGGATGCTAAACTCTCTGCCTGCTCTGCCCTCCCTCCCACTTGTACTGCCTTAATCACAAAAAACTTTCACACACCACCACACAACACAAAGATTTTAACACTGGACTCTGTGTCATCAAAACGGGTTATTCACTCAACTCACGGTCATGTGCTCATTCAGTTTGCACTACTTCTTATATTTGCACTAATGTTTGCATTACATTACTGCCTATAGTCATACTACTGTTTACATTCACTGTTTACATTTATTACTACTGTTTTCATTCAATACTACTGTTTACATTTATTACTACTGTTTACATTTACACTACTTTTTATATCTACACTACTGCTTATATATATATATATATATATATATATATATATATATATATTTTACTAGCCTTATTGCATATGCCACTTTACCTCTATACCAATATCAACTACCTCATACATATACTGTGTACATAAACTTCATATGCTGCTTTGTCACTCTATTACAAATGTCAATGCCAGAACTTTCATTTTATTTTATAGATATACTTTTTACACTTTTATACTACTATGCAAAAAACTCAGGACAGTATTACACTTTTGTTATTTCATTTTATGCTTATGTTTATTAAATGTTTAGTGTTTTAGTGTTGGTGTAACTTTTCATACTTTCATACTACTACTATGCAAAAACTACTATGCAAAAACTCAGGACAGTATTACACTTTTATTATTTCATTTTATGCTTATGTTTATTAAATGTTTTAGTGTTTTAGTGTTTAAATGTTTACTGTTGCACCGAGGGACAGAGAGAAATGCAATTTCATCCTGTGTATGTCCTGTACATATTGCAGTTTTGACAATAAAGTTGACTTTGACTTTGACTTTAATAAGGAAACTAACTAAACTGAAACGTGTAATCAATCGATTAAATTATTTAAAATCTAAAATAAATTTTGTACAATAATCTTATTTTACTGCACAAAAAATACATCTTATAACTAAAATATGGTAGGGTATCACTCTTCTTTTACTAGACATGGTAGAAGAGTTATATTTCTTATACATAAGTCAATACCGTTCCAAACTATAAGGTCAATCAAAGATCTGTATGGGAGATACATCATTGTACAGGGGCATATTAGAACATTAAAAATAAATTTGATAAATTTCTGATCACAGCTGAAACCAGCTGATCACATGATCAAGGAGGACCACCAGCCTAACGATAGATTGTTAGCACCCTGATGGTTGTTTGCTATTCACAGAGGGCTTACTGATACTAGCAATAACAGCATTGTAAGTGGGGGACAGTTGAACCCGGAGACCTCCACCTCTGTTTAATGATGGACGGTTTCTTTTCACAAAGATGGCCTCCTTTACTCCTCTCTCAAACCATAATTTGTCTCTATCAAGGATGTGAACATCTTCCCCCCTGAAAGAGTGACCGCTGGTCTGGAAATGAGTGTAGTCCACAGAGTCCTGGCCTGATGATGTTGATCTTCTGTGCTGAGCCATCCTTTTGGCCAGTGGCTGTTTAGTTTCCCCGATATAAGACTGATCACAGCCCTCCTGACACTGAACAGCATACACAATATTACTCTGTTTGTGCCGGGGGACTGGATCTTTGGGATGAACCAGTCTTTGCCGTAATGTATTTTGGGGTTTAAAAGCCACTGGGACGTTGTGTTTAGAAAATAAACGTCTCAATGTCTCTGAAACTCCCGCAACATACGGAATGACCACTGGTCTGGGTCTGGGTTCCTTCTTTTCACCTGATGGCTGGCTGGAGTCCTGTTTGGGTTTCTTCTCTGCTTTCAGTAAGGCCCAGTTATATCCACATTGCTCTAGTAGAGTCTGTCTTGTGTGGGATTTCTCCTTCTGCCTGGCTCCTGAGTTAGTGGGGACGCTATCTGCTTTGTGATACAGAGTCCTGATGACTCCTAACTTGTGCTCCAAAGGGTGATGGGAGTCAAACTGCAAATACTGGTCTGTGTGGGTGGGTTTGCGGTACACCTCAGTTTGCAAATATCCTCTATCAGAAACTGAAACCTCACAGTCCAAGAAAGCCAACCTGCCATTGTTTACACCTTCTCGTGTGAACTTGATATCTTTATCCATAGAGTTGATATGATCAGTAAAATGTTGGACTTCCTGAGTGCTGCTGTTTGTAATGATGTTTTTCTATTACATTAGTGCTTAGTGTATTTTTAGTTGATGCTTTTCTTAGTTCATATCTTAGATCTTATTACTGTTTTTCTTTTACTTTTTATTGTTGGATGTAACTGGGACACTGCGTACATAATCTCGTTTCATCACATGTGCCACATGCGGTGCAAATGACAATAAATATTCTCTGACTCTGACTCTGAGATTTAATTTTAACCCAGGTGTCATCAACATAGGCCTTCGGGTTCAACTTTCCACCTCTTACAATGCTGTTATTGCTAGTATCACTCAGCCCTCTGTGAATATTAAACAACCATCAGGATGCTAACGATCTATCGTTAGGCTGTAGGTCCTCCTTGATCATGTGAGCAGCTGGTTTCAGCTGTCATCAGCAAACTGATTGATCCACTGTGAGAGGGTGCTATTTATAAGACTGAGCTGAATACAGCATCTCAGACTGAGGAAGTTTTTCTGACAAAAGACGAAACATTTCTACATATTTTTTTTTGAATGTCCAAAGGACCAGACTTAGCTTTTTTATATTTTTCTACCTGGATTATAGAGCATGCATCAGGGTACTCCTTACCTATATAAAACATTTCAGAATAGATGAAGCATGGAGAAAAAGACGCCCAAATAACATTATATTCATGTTATTCAGGTTCACACCAATCCCATTCACATATTGATTATTTTATTATTTCCATGGAGCTATTACCTCACGTGGAAAACTGCTGGTATAATAGTATTGTAATTAGTGATCATGCAACAGTATCCCTGGAAATTAAATTAAGTAAGATTGATCAAAGTGGTAAACGATGAAGGATGCAGCCACTTTTGTTCAAAGACCCCAAAATTGTCAAATTCATAGAAACTTGCATTGACAAATATTTTGAAATGAATAAAGATGAAACCATATACAGCATGAATAGTGGCAAAACGCCAGGGGCCTCATGTACAAAGACTTGCGTGGATTTCCTACTGAAAAGTGACGTACGGTCAAATCCAGAAAAGTGTGTACGCACAAAAAAATCCAGATGTATCAAACTGTGCGTACACCGGAATCCACGCACATTCCTTTTGTACATCACAACCAACGTGGAACTGAGCGCACGTGAGACACCTCCCCTGACACGCCTTCATTTACATATGTTAAACAGATGCAAATTACTTCCTGCATGTGTGAAGGACATGTTTGTTTGATCCCTGCGCGATCAGAAATCATTTCTAGATTCAGGAAAATAATGAATTTAATATAATATGAGTGAGGAAAATAATCCTAAGTAAGAATAGTAATAAAATGTGTTCATCACGCAAAGAACGAGTGATTGTGTGTCGGTATTAGTGTGTGCGCGCACCCTGCTTTGGTGCGCAACGGCTCATCCATTCATTCTGAGTGAAAATATTAACTTTGCGCACGAGTTTATTACCATAATTACTGTAAACACAGAGGAACTTAGATGTTTGGTAGATCTTTGTTTATTTAATAGATGATATGAAGAAACGGGTCTGTGCGTCTCAGTGGAGAGTTTTCATGACATGACGTGATGTTGGAGTCTCCAAACGCTGCGCGCGCCACAGCCTTGTGCGCAATCTGTTTGTCTGTGAAGCTTTTACTCTCCTACAAGTTATATATGGTGTACTTTCACGTGTCATTTTGGAGAAATCTACAATAAACGCAGATTATGAATCACCTCCAGCTGCCGCACCGGCGAGGGTGCGCGCGCGCTCCAAAGCGCGACCACTCAGCCTTTGGAATCATATAGATGAGACATTCCATTGGACATGAATCGGCTTTGTGTGGACTGGACAGCCCTGATCGGCCTGCCAGCTCCCTCAGGAAAGCTCGGGAACAGTTTGATCGCTGCTTCTGCATGTGCACGCGTGATGCACGGCTCCTGTGTTGCTCCAGAGCGCAGCAGTGCCAAACTGAAAAATGATTATTTCTGAAAACGGCTGATAAGCCATATCCTAGATCAGAAAATTATATCTGTTTATAAATAAATGCTCTGCGTGTTACACTATTTATTATATCCTCCAGTAAGGCTGAATGAATCCGTTCCTGTTAAATTTATTTTTGGCACAACTTTGCGCGTCCTTTATTTACTGCGTCATGTGGATGTAATACTTGTTAATCGTGTGTTTGGTGGGAATATTAATCATTTTCACATCATGAACAGTTAATAATAATAATAATAATAATAATAATAATAATAATAATAATAATAATAATAATAATAATGAATTCAATTTATAACGCACTTTTCATTAATGGAAATCTCAAAGTGCTACAAGGTGCAACAGAATTAAATGTCAATAAAACAAATAATAAAACAATTAAAATCAACAACAGTATCAGCTATGATCAAAAGTAGAATCATGAGGAGGTAGTGTAAGCTCGGTTGAAAAGAAAGGTCTTCAAGCCGCTCTTCAACCACAGACTGTGGGGCTTCAGTTTCTCTGAATCACCTGTAAGTGTCGCCAAAGGAACAAGAACCATAGAAGCGTGCGTACGCCAGCCATGGGGCTGGCATGGAAATGTACCTGGATGCGCACATATTCACGTTCAGTTCAGTTTTGATACATACGTGGTTTTGCGTGGATAGTGACGTAAGCAAAGTTTTTGTGCGCACGCACGGTTGATACATGAGGCCCCAGGTCCTGATGGACTTCCAAATATATTTTTATAAAACATTTAAAAATAATTTAATCCTGCCACTTCTTAAAATGTACGAGGGATCATATAAAGCTGGAATACTTCCAGATTCACTGAAGTTAGCTACAATAACTGTTCCAATAAAACCAAGCAAGCCTCTGACGGAATGCTCATTTTATAAGGGAATCAGTCTTATGGGATGTGATACAAAGATTTTGTGTAAAGTATTCTTTAGGAGATTAGATAAGTGCTTGCCCAAATTGATGATAGATGATCAACAAGAATTTGTTAAAACAAGATAATATATCATAATATAAGACAAGTTCTTAATGTATTATGTGAAAAACATAATAGTTTATGTTTATTAAATTTGTTCTTTTTTTTTTTTTTACAAAAAACACAATACAAAGCAATCCCATAAATGATAACGTACAAAAGATAAAAAAATGAAAGGTAGCAGAAAGAAGAAAAAAATCTTATTATATCTGCCCCTTTTTTCAAACAATCATTTCAAACAATGACAATATTCCAGTAACGGTACAAAATGAATAACTCTTTTTAATTTTCTAACTAATAAAATACACAATGATAATATTCTAGTAACAGTACAAAATGAATAACTCTTTCTAATTTTCTAACTAATACAATACACATTACGCTATTTCATATATATTTTTTAACAAATTAGTTTTGATAATTTTCATAAATGTAAACATTGACTTGGCATTTTTAACTACATTCTCCAAGCCATTCCATAATCCAATTCCCTGGATTGAGGTAGACTGTCCATTCAAACTAGTTTTGAATTTTGATTTTATAAATATGTCAAAGTCAAAGTCAACTTTATTGTCAGAACTGCAATATGTACAGGACATACACAGGATTGAAATTGCATTTCTCTCTCAGTCCCTCGGTGCAACAGTAACCATTTAAACACTAAACAATTAATAAACAAGCATAAAATGAAATAATAAAAGTTTAGTACTGTCCTGAGTTTTTTGCATAGTAGTTTTTCATAGTAGTAAAAAAGTATAAAAAGTTTCACCAACACCAAAACACCAACATTTAATAAACATAATCATAAAATGAAATAGAGTGTAATACTGTCCTGAGTTTTTTCATAGTAGTTTTCCATAGTAGTATAAAAGTATAAAAAGTTTCACCAACACCAAAAATGAAATAGAGTGTAATACTGTCCCGAAGTATAAAGTATAAAAAGTATATCTATAAAATAAATGAAGGTTCTGGCATTTGACATTTGTAAAGAGTGACAAAGCAGCATATGGGGTTAATGTACACAGTATATGTATGAGGTAGTTGATATTGGTATAGAAACAAAGTGGCATTATGCAATAAGGCTAGTAAAAAGAATATATACTGTATATCAGCAGTAGTGTAGATATAAAAAGTCTAGATGTAAACAGTAGTAATAAATGTAAACAGTAGTAATAAATGTCAACAGTAAATGTAAACAGTAGTATGACTATAGGCAGTAATGTAATACAAACATTAGTGCAAATATGAGAAGTAGTGCAAACTGAATGAGCACATGACCGTGAGTTGAGTGAATGACCCGTATTGATGACACAGAGTCCAGTGTTAAAAACTTTGTGTTGTGTGGTAATGTGTGAAAGTTTTTTGTGATTAAGGCAGTACAAGTGGGAGGGAGGGCAGAGCTGGCAGAGTGTTAAGCATCCTGACTGCCTGATGAACAGAGCTGTCTCTCAGTCTGCTGGTTCGAGCCTGGAGACTCCTCAGTCTCCTCCCCGATGGCAACAGGCTGAAGCAGCTGTGTAGTGGGTGTGTGGGATCACCTGCCATGCAGAGGGCTTTCCGAGTGAGGCGGTTGCTGTGTAAGTCCTGTAGTGAGGGCAAGGAGGTGCCGACAATCTTCTCAGCTGCTCTCACTATACGCTGGAGGCTCTTTCGGCAGGATGCAGTACATGCACCATACCACACCGTGATGCAGCTGGTCAGGACACTTTCTATGGCGCCCCTGTAGAAGGTGCACATGATGGGGGTTGGAGCTCCAGCTCTATTCAGCTTGCGGAGAAAGTAGAGGCGCTGGTGAGCCTTCTTGGCCAGTGATGCAGTGTTCCTGCTCCAGGACAGGTCCTCTGAGACGTGCACTCCCAGGAACTTGGTGCTGTCCACTCTCTCCACTGTGGTGTTGTTGATGGTCAGAGGGGCATGTTGGGCATCCCTCTTCCTGAAGTCCACAACAATCTCTTTTGTCTTCTCCACGTTGAGAGTGAGATTGTTGTGTCCGCACCACAAGGCCAGGCGGCTCACCTCAAGGTGAATAGAAGGGGGCTTAGCACACATCCTTGTGGGGCTCCTGTATTCAATGTGATGTTGCTGGATGTGTTATTCCCGACCCGTACTGCATGTGGCCTCCCGGTCAGGAAGTCTAGCAGCCAGTTACACATTGAGGTGTACAGCCCCAGACTGTCCAGTTTAAGGATGAGCTGTTGGGGGATGATGGTGTTGAATGCCGAGCTGAAGTCAATGAACAGCATTCTAACATAAGAGTCTTTCGTGTCCAGATGTGTGAGAGCTGTGTGGAGGGCAGAGGAGATGGCATCGTCGGTTGAGCGATTAGACCGATATGCAAATTGGAAGGGATCCAGGGAGGCAGGGAGGACAGATTTGATGTTTTTCATGACTAGCCGTTCGAAGCACTTCATCAGGATGGGGGTGAGTGCTACCGGACGATAGTCATTGAGGCAGGAGGGCGTTGCCTTCTTTGGGACAGGTATGATGGTTGTGGCTTTGAAACAGGTGGGGACGATGGCCTGACTCAGCGAGATGTTAAAGATGTCTGTGAAGACCGCTGCGAGTTCCCTTGCACAGTCCTTCAGCACACAACCAGGTATGTTGTCAGGACCAGAAGCTTTCCGTGCTATTCCTCCATTCATTATTCAGTTTAGGTTAAACTAAAATAAAAAAAATGAAATCTAGTTTTGTCTAAATGTCTGTTGTCTTTAAGACGAACGACGCAAGATTTGGTATTCCTATAAATTTTGAAGTCTATGGCGAGACTCATCAAAATGAATAGATCTAGGATAGAAACGATCGAATCGGTTCTACCTAAATGATTGGGAGATCAGGGTAGATTATAGTACCTTAAGTAGTATTAATCTACAATGACTCATCAAAGATTGAGATCTTTAACAAAATGAAACGCATGTTGGCATAGTTAAATCCATTTAAGTCTTCAACTAATAATCAAAACCTCTTTTGGCTGGGAGTGTTCAGAAAACAATAACAACTTCAATAACAACAAAAGTATGTTTTGAGAAACTGGTCATGACCCACATCAAGGCAACCGTCAACATCAACGAGGACCCTCATCAATACGCATACCGTGAGAACCGATCAACAGAGGACGCCATTTCTTCCGTGGTCCACACTGCTCTCACCCACCTGGATCAGAAGGACTCATATGTGCGTCTGCTCTTTGTGGACTTCACATCTGCCTTCAACACCATGATCCCCCAAACTCTGATAGACAAACTATCTACACTTGGACTAAGCCCCTCTATTTGTAACTGGGTACTAGACTTGGACAGTACAACGTCCTCGGTGTGGGACCCTCGGATCTCCACACCTTTTTCTACCTGTGGTAGGAAGTGTGAGTTCGCCCCCCTTTTGTTTGAGGAGGGGTCCTCAAAATCTGTAACCATGAAGTCCAAGTGACTGTCAGCGTGTGGTAGACTGTCACTTTCTGGACTCAGATGTCCTTGAACCAAGACTTCACTGAAAGCTTGGCTGTTTGCCGAATTACCTGTCCCACAGGACAGTACAGCGTCTTTGGTGTGGGATCCTTGGATCTCCACACCGTCTTCTACCTGTGGTAGGTAGTGTTCAGTGAGTGCTGAAGGTGTCAGCTCGCAGAGGAGGTTCTCGTGATGGGCCAGAGTCTGGTCCAACTGTTGAGTCTCCTCTGTCTCACCTGTATATGAAGGTTCACTTACCGGGTTTGTGGTCTCGGTTGGGGATTCCTTTGTGACCTCAGTTGTACCTACTGTTAGACAGTCAGTGTCCTGACCTTGGGGAGGCACCTCGATAGGCAATGGACTGCTCACTGTGGCCCACATTGTCTGATTGCCACAATTTATAATCGCTTCAAAGCGATTTATAAAATCTTGGCCAACCAAAAATGGAGTCTGGAGTGAGTCAAGTTCAGACACATACACCGGGTGGTATAGTGACATTTTGCCAATCTGCATGTGAACCATGGCTATAGCTGTCAGGGCTGTCCCCGTCTCTGTGGGACCCCGTAGCACAAAAGCACAAGTCACGATGGGTATTTGCCTGTCAACACCGTTAGCGGCGGTCCGTAGCTCCTTAAACAGCTCGGCTGACATGACAGACACGTCTGAGCCGCCATCCAGGAGTGCTTCTCGCGCGAGGACTCCTTCCAGTGTGAGTGGCAGGTAAGCTTTCTTAGCGGGCCCCATTCTCATAAAGTTAGCCCCCACGCCTCCCAAAGAAGGCAGCACGCTAACTGTTGATAACAACGGACTTTACGTCACTCGGAACCGGAGGTCGGAACCCGTCCGGTCCAAAGCTGAGTGGGCTCACCCGAACCTCAGCAAACACACGTTGTAACAGATAGAGGTACAAAGGAGCAGTAAATGTGTGAAACAGACTTTCAACAGTAATCCGCAGATGTAATAAAATGAAGCAGAGACGTGACACCGCAGTCACAAAATGACAAATGCACTCTTTAGTTTGCGACACGGTATGAAACGTCTCACAAACACAGACACACAAACATCCCCGCAGCTTCAAAACATACGTTCAAAAGTGAAAGAAAGATTATTCTAATGTGAAATGAGCCAGACAATGCAGCGATCAGCAATCTCTGTGACACTCACCAGCCAGAACTATTCTATAAGTCCAAAACAGGGTAAAGAACTATGCCAACAAATACCGTGACAGTAAGCTACACAAAACACAACCTAATGACTGTCTTAGGGACGCGGACGAGCCACCAAATGTAATAATGATGGTGCCATTGCCAATATTTAAGGTATTTAAACACTTACAGGGCCACCATTATTGTAATAATATAGGACTTATTAAGAGATAAGAGATAAGAGATTTATTTATTAACATTGCACCAGTTAATTAATACAACGTGATTATGTAGCACAGTCGTCCAGAGAGGGAGAGTATGCAAGCTGCAGCATTTCCAAACACATGACATGTTCTTCTGCGCGGCTGCGCTCATCCGTCTCCGGATGAAGGTCAAACAGATATGGAAAAAGGAAAAACACAATGGGTATCATTTGTGATATTCAAAAAAAGAATCTATCAAAGATTGCCTTAAGACATCCATCCATCCATCCATTTTCTTCCGCTTATCCGGGGTCGGGTCGCGGGGGTAGCAGCCTAAGTAGGGAGGCCCAGACTTCCCTCTCCCCAGCCACTTGGAGCAGCTCCTCTGGGGGAATCCCAAGGCGTTCCCAGGCCAGCCGAGAAACATAGTCCCTCCAGCGTATCCTGGGTCTTCCTCTGGGTCTCCTCCCGGTGGGACATGCCCGGAACACCTCACCAGGGAGGCGTCCAGGAGGCATCCTAACCAGATGCCCGAGCCACCTCAACTGGCTCCTCTCGATGTGGAGAAGCAGCGGCTCTACTCCGAGTCCCTCCCGGATGACTGAGCTTCTCACCCTATCTCTAAGGGAGAGTCCAGCCACCCTGCGGAGAAAACTCATTTCAGCCGCTTGTATCCGAGATCTTGTTCTTTCGGTCATAACCCAAAGCTCATGACCATAGATGAGGGTGGGAACGTAGATCGATCGGTAAATTGAGAGCTTTGCCTTTTGACTCAGCTCTCTCTTCACCACGACAGACCGGTACAGCGCCCGCTTCACTGCGGACGCTGCACCTATCCGCCTATCGATCTCACGCTCCAGTTTTCCCTCATTCGTGAACAAGATCCCGAGATACTTAAACTCCTCCACTTGGGGCAGGACCTCCTCCCCGACCCGGAGAGGGCATGCTACCCTTTTCCGGCTCAAGACCATGGCCTCGGATTTGGAGGAACTGATCCTCATCCCGGCCGCATCACATTCAGCTGCAAACCGCTCCAGCGAAAGCTGTAGATCACGAGCTGATG
>JBBPBX010081110.1:0-16022 GCA_038048925.1 Garcialebias charrua | reverse complement strand
CAATGTATTATCTGTCTTCTAGCACAGGATCATCTTGACTATGTCAAGGGCGTGAGAGATAGAGTGGCTTTAAACCACCAGAAAGGTGTGAAATTTATGACCAAAACTACCTTTTGATCCAAAATGGCCGACTTCCTGTTGGTTTTGGACCAGGGTTCCAAGAGACTTTTTTGTAGGTCCTGACAATTTACACATGTATACCACGTTTCATAATTCTGGGATAAAGCATGGCTGGGGGCTGATTTTTAAACTAAATTCTAGGGGGCGCTCTGGAAGAATCAGGCCACGCCCACTACATATTGGACTGCAGTCCTGTCGAGGGATGGATAAATATAGATCTTAGTGAATTTGGTGCAGCTGGGAGCTTATATTAGGAAGTTATTTTAGCTTGATGTTTCATGGAGAATGGCCAGATTTGAGGCTTGGCCACGCCCACATGCTTTGACATAGAAAAATTCTTTTGATAACTTTTGACCTTCAATGCCTCAAGGTAGTGTTGACCGAGTTTGACGCCTGGATCTCGAAAGCTCTAGGACGAGTTCGCTCAGATATGACGTCAATGAAATAGACCAAATTATGACTTTGACCTAAAATGGCCGACTTCCTGTTGGCTTTGGACCATTGCTCCAAGAGACTTTTTTGTAGCTCCTGATGAGATACACATGTGTACCAAGTTTCATTATTCTGGGATAAAGCATGGCTGGGGGCTGTTTTTTTTAAATATTCTAGAGGGCGCTGTTGCGGAATTAGGCCACGCCCACCAAGTATTGCAATGGAATCCTGCAGGGGGGTGAACAAGGATCGATGTCAGTGAGTTTGGTGAAGCTGGGAGCTTATATTAGGAAGTTATTTTAGCTTGATGTTTCATGGAGAATGGCCATATTTGAGGCTTGGCCACGCCCACATGCTTTGACATAGAAAAATTATTTTGATAACTTTTGACCTTCAATGCCTCAAGGTAGTGCTGACCGAGTTTGACGCCTGGATCTCGAAAGCTCTAGGACGAGTTCGCTCAGATATGACGTAAATGAAATAGACCAAATTGTGACTTTGACCTAAGGCCACGCCCACATGCTTTGTCATAGAAAAATTCTTTTGATAACTTTTGACCTTCAATGCCTCAAGATAGTGCTGACCGAGTTTGACGCCTGGATCTCGAAAGCTCTAGGACGAGTTCGCTCAGATATGACGTAGTTGATGTTTCATGGAAAATGGCCAGATTTGAGGCTTGGCCACGCCCACATGCTTTGACATAGAAAAATTCTTTTGATAACTTTTGACCTTCAATGCCTCAAGATAGTGCTGACTGAGTTTGACCCCTGGATCTCGAAAGCTCTAGGACGAGTTCGCTCAGATATGACGTAAACGAAATAGACCAAATTTGACTTTGACCTAAGGCCACGCCCACATGCTTTGACTTAGAAAAATTCTTTTGATAACTTTTGACCTTCAATGCCTCAAGATAGTGCTGACCGAGTTTGACGCCTGGATCTCGAAAGCTCTAGGACGAGTTCGCTCAGATATGACGTAAATGAAATAGACCAAATTGTGACTTTGACCTAAAATGGCCGACTTCCTGTTGGCTTTGGACCATTGCTCCAAGAGACTTTTTTGTAGCTCCTGATGAGATACATATGTGTACCAAGTTTCATTATTCTAGGATAAAGCATGGTGTCAATAGACCTTTAAATGTCAAAGTTATAGCGTTTCGTTTGTTTCGGCGAGTACGCCAAGTTCACCGCTCCACCACGCCCCCTGAACATATACGAAAAGTCAATTTTTTTGATAACTTTTAAAGGCCCATGCCTTAACTGCATTCTGACAAAGTTTGAAGCCGATAGGTCGAACGCCTGAGAAGGAGTTCGTCAAAGTTCGACATGAGTAAAACTGAAAAATGACCAAAATTTGACCTTTGACCCAAAATGGCCGCCTACCTGTGCATTTTAGAGGGTACCTCCAATGTACTTTTTTTCTTGAATTGGGGAGATCTACATATGTACCGAGTTTCAGATCTCTACGACTTACGGTTTTCCCCAACTCACGTTAGGGGGCGCTGTTGAGCAGTTAGGCCACGCCCACTTGCGATTACACCAGATTCATAAAATTTTCGTTGGGGGACAATTTTGGGTGAAGTTTGGTGAGTTTTTGAATATGTTAAAGGCCCCAAACGGCCGCGCGAAGTGACGGAAGAATAATAATAATAATAATTAAAGCCGCAAGCGGCGTTGAGGCCCGAAGCAGCTTAGCGCCGCTCGGACCTTATTGAGGCGACCGCGCGAGCTCCAGCTCGTCCGCTCGGTCGCCATTTCGAAGTCTCTCGTGTCTACTCCGCACCAGGGGTGCACACGCACAATAAATCTGGTTCAGATCGGATGATGTCTCACTGAGATATAACAGTTTGAATAATCTAGGGGGCGCTCTGGAGTCACATGTTAAACCACAATATCAATGTGTCCACAAGGTCTCACTGATGATACACAATAAATCTGGTTCAGATCGGATGATGTCTCACTGAGATATAACAGTTTGAATAATCTAGGGGGCGCTATGGAGTTATATGTTAAACCACATTATCAATGTGTCCACAAGGGCTCACTGATTATTCACAATAAATTTGGTTCAGATCGGATGATGTATCACTGAGATATAACTATAGAAATAATGTAGGGGGCGCACTTGAGTCAAATGTTAGCCCACCATATCAATGTGTCCACAAGGGCTCACTGATGATGCACAATAAATCTGGTTCAGATCGGATGATGTATCACTGAGATATAACAGTTTGAATAATCTAGGGGGCGCTCTGGAGTCATATGTTAAACAACAATATCAATGTGTCCACAAGGTCTCACTGATTATGCACAATAAATCTGGTTCAGATCGGATGATGTATCACTGAGATGGGACTATAGAAATAATGTAGGGGACGCATGAAGCGCAAGTTTGAGGCCTGGCCACGCCCCTTTAGCATAAACGAAAACGCAAACTTTTGATAACTTTTACTGTCCAATGTGTTAAGGGCATGTTAACCAAGTTTAAAGGCAATCCTTCAAAATCACTAAGAGGAGTTTGTTTAAATACGCAATTCAAAAACATCGGAAAATGACCTTTGACCCAAAATGGCCGACTTTGTTTTTGTTTTGGACCAGGGTTCCAAGAGACTTTTTTGTAGGTCCTGACAATTTACACATGTATACCACGTTTCATAATTCTGGGATAAAGCATGGCTGGGGGCTGATTTTTAAACTAAATTCTAGGGGGCGCTCTGGAAGAATCAGGCCACGCCCACTACATATTGGACTGCAGTCCTGTCGAGGGATGGATAAATATAGATCTTAGTGAATTTGGTGTAGCTGGGAGCTTATATTAGGAAGTTATTTTAGCTTGATGTTTCATGGAGAATGGCCAGATTTGAGGCTTGGCCACGCCCACATGCTTTGACATAGAAAAATTCTTTTGATAACTTTTGACCTTCAATGCCTCAAGATAGTGCTGACCGAGTTTGACGCCTGGATCTCGAAAGCTCTAGGACGAGTTCGCTCAGATATGACGTAATTGATGTTTCATGGAAAATGGCCAGATTTGAGGCTTGGCCACGCCCACATGCTTTGACATAGAAAAATTCTTTTGATAACTTTTGACCTTCAATGCCTCAAGATAGTGCTGACTGAGTTTGACCCCTGGATCTCGAAAGCTCTAGGACGAGTTCGCTCAGATATGACGTAAATGAAATAGACCAAATTTGACTTTGACCTAAGGCCACGCCCACATGCTTTGACTTAGAAAAATTCTTTTGATAACTTTTGACCTTCAATGCCTCAAGATAGTGCTGACCGAGTTTGACGCCTGGATCTCGAAAGCTCTAGGACGAGTTCGCTCAGATATGACGTAAATGAAATAGACCAAATTGTGACTTTGACCTAAAATGGCCGACTTCCTGTTGGCTTTGGACCATTGCTCCAAGAGACTTTTTTGTAGCTCCTGATGAGATACATATGTGTACCAAGTTTCATTATTCTAGGATAAAGCATGGTGTCAATAGACCTTTAAATGTCAAAGTTATAGCGTTTCGTTTGTTTCGGCGAGTACGCCAAGTTCACCGCTCCACCACGCCCCCTGAACATATACGAAAAGTCAATTTTTTTGATAACTTTTAAAGGCCCATGCCTTAACTGCATTCTGACCAAGTTTGAAGCCGATAGGTCGAACGCCTGAGAAGGAGTTCGTCAAAGTTCGACATGAGTAAAACTGAAAAATGACCAAAATTTGACCTTTGACCCAAAATGGCCGCCTACCTGTGCATTTTAGAGGGTACCTCCAATGTACTTTTTTTCTTGAATTGGGGAGATCTACATATGTACCGAGTTTCAGATCTCTACGACTTACGGTTTTCCCCAACTCACGTTAGGGGGCGCTGTTGAGCAGTTAGGCCACGCCCACTTGCGATTACACCAGAATCATAAAATTTTCGTTGGGGGACAATTTTGGGTGAAGTTTGGTGAGTTTTTGAATATGTTAAAGGCCCCAAACGGCCGCGCGAAGTGACGGAAAAATAATAATAATAATAATGAAGAAATCGAGCGATTACAATAGGCCTTCAGCAGAGCTTCGCTGCTTCGGGCCTAATTAAAGCCGCAAGCGGCGTTGAGGCCCGAAGCAGCTTAGCGCCGCTCCGGCCTTATTGTGGTGAGCATGGGAACTCTAGCTAGTCCGCCCAGTCGCGATCATGGTGCGCATTTGCCAAATATTCAAAATCACATGCAAACTCCAGAGCTCTAGCATCGCCTGTTGGTCTTGTATTCGCCATGCTGCCACAACCACGCCCACATCCTCCAACAAAACCTTCAAGCGTTTTAAAATACATCAGATCAATGTATTATCTGTCTTCTAGCACAGGATCATCTTGACTATGTCAAGGGCGTGAGAGATAGAGTGGCTTTAAACCACCAGAAAGGTGTGGAATTTATGACCAAAACTACCTTTTGATCCAAAATGGCCGACTTCCTGTTGGTTTTGGACCAGGGTTCCAAGATACTTTTTTGTAGGTCCTGACAATTTACACATGTATACCACGTTTCATAATTCTGGGATAAAGCATGGCTGGGGACTGATTTTTAAACTAAATTCTAGGGGGCGCTCTGGAAGAATCAGGCCACGCCCACTACATATTGGACTGCAGTCGTGTCGAGGGATGGATAAATATAGCTCTTAGTGAATTTGGTGCAGCTGGGAGCTTATATTAGGAAGTTATTTTAGCTTGATGTTTCATGGAGAATGGCCAGATTTGAGGCTTGGCCACGCCCACATGCTTTGACATAGAAAAATTCTTTTGATAACTTTTGACCTTCAATGCCTCAAGATAGTGCTGACCGAGTTTGACGCCTGGATCTCGAAAGCTCTAGGACGAGTTCGCTCAGATATGACGTAAATGAAATAGACCAAATTGTGACTTTGACCTAAAATGGCCGACATACTGTTGGCTTTGGACCATTGCTCCAAGAGACTTTTTTGTAGCTCCTGATGAGATACACATGTGTAGCAAGTTTCATAATTCTGGGATAAAGCATGGCTGGGGGCTGTTTTTTTAAAATATTCTAGAGGGCGCTGTTGCGGAATTAGGCCACGCCCACCAAGTATTGCAATGGAATCCTGCAGGGGGGTGAACAAGGATCGATGTCAGTGAGTTTGGTGAAGCTGGGAGCTTATATTAGGAAGTTATTTTAGCTTGATGTTTCATGGAGAATGGCCATATTTGAGGCTTGGCCACGCCCACATGCTTTGACATAGAAAAATTCTTTTGATAACTTTTGACCTTCAATGCCTCAAGATAGTGCTGACCGAGTTTGACGCCTGGATCTCGAAAGCTCTAGGACGAGTTCGCTCAGATATGACGTAGTTGATGTTTCATGGAAAATGGCCAGATTTGAGGCTTGGCCACGCCCACATGCTTTGACATAGAAAAATTCTTTTGATAACTTTTGACCTTCAATGCCTCAAGATAGTGCTGACTGAGTTTGACCCCTGGATCTCGAAAGCTCTAGGACGAGTTCGCTCAGATATGACGTAAACGAAATAGACCAAATTTGACTTTGACCTAAGGCCACGCCCACATGCTTTGACTTAGAAAAATTCTTTTGATAACTTTTGACCTTCAATGCCTCAAGATAGTGCTGACCGAGTTTGACGCCTGGATCTCGAAAGCTCTAGGACGAGTTCGCTCAGATATGACGTAAATGAAATAGACCAAATTGTGACTTTGACCTAAAATGGCCGACTTCCTGTTGGCTTTGGACCATTGCTCCAAGAGACTTTTTTGTAGCTCCTGATGAGATACATATGTGTACCAAGTTTCATTATTCTAGGATAAAGCATGGTGTCAATAGACCTTTAAATGTCAAAGTTATAGCGTTTCGTTTGTTTCGGCGAGTACGCCAAGTTCACCGCTCCACCACGCCCCCTGAACATATACGAAAAGTCAATTTTTTTGATAACTTTTAAAGGCCCATGCCTTAACTGCATTCTGACAAAGTTTGAAGCCGATAGGTCGAACGCCTGAGAAGGAGTTCGTCAAAGTTCGACATGAGTAAAACTGAAAAATGACCAAAATTTGACCTTTGACCCAAAATGGCCGCCTACCTGTGCATTTTAGAGGGTACCTCCAATGTACTTTTTTTCTTGAATTGGGGAGATCTACATATGTACCGAGTTTCAGATCTCTACGACTTACGGTTTTCCCCAACTCACGTTAGGGGGCGCTGTTGAGCAGTTAGGCCACGCCCACTTACGATTACACCAGATTCATAAAATTTTCGTTGGGGGACAATTTTGGGTGAAGTTTGGTGAGTTTTTGAATATGTTAAAGGCCCCAAACGGCCGCGCGAAGTGACGGAAGAAGAATAATAATAATGAAGAAATCCTGCGATTACAATAGGCCTTCAGCAGAGCTTCGCTGCTTCGGGCCTAATTAAAGCTGCAAGCAGCATTGAGGCCCGAAGCAGCTTAGCGCCGCTCGGACCTTATTGAGGCGACCGCGCGAGCTCCAGCTCGTCCGCTCGGTCGCCATTTCGAAGTCTCTCGTGTCTACTCCGCACCAGGGGTGCACACGCACAATAAATCTGGTTCAGATCAGATGATGTCTCACTGAGATATAACAGTTTGAATAATCTAGGGGGCGCTCTGGAGTCACATGTTAAACCACAATATCAATGTGTCCACAAGGTCTCACTGATGATACACGATAAATCTGGTTCAGATCGGATGATGTCTCACTGAGATAGAACAGTTTGAATAATCTAGGGGGCGCTATGTAGTTATATGTTAAACCACAATATCAATGTGTCCACAAGGGCTCACTGATTATTCACAATAAATTTGGTTCAGATCGGATGATATATCACTGAGATATAACTATAGAAATAATGTAGGGGGCGCACTTGAGTCAAATGTTAGCCCACCATATCAATGTGTCCACAAGGGCTCACTGATGATGCACAATAAATCTGGTTCAGATCGGATGATGTATCACTGAGATATAACAGTTTGAATAATCTAGGGGGCGCTCTGGAGTCATATGTTAAACAACAATATCAATGTGTCCACAAGGTCTCACTGATTATGCACAATAAATCTGGTTCAGATCGGATGATGTATCACTGAGATGGGACTATAGAAATAATGTAGGGGACGCATGAAGCGCAAGTTTGAGGCCTGGCCACGCCCCTTTAGCATAAACGAAAACGCAAACTTTTGATAACTTTTACTGTCCAATGTGTTAAGGGAATGTTAACCAAGTTTAAAGGCAATCCTTCAAAATGGGCCGAACGCGATGACGTCCGAGTCGCCCTCGTGAACCGTTCCCCTGCCCGGTGAGTGCTTGGAGAGTACCTCCGTGACCTTCAGCAGGCCAAAAATTTTACATTGACCGAGGCCTTTGAGCTTGACATATGTCGTCTGGGGGTTCACCCTGAGCGCAACGATACCTCCGTTGGGTCTGTACGACCTTCCTACGCGAAATGGCGGCAAGGTCACGGTAGAGGTCACGAGGGGGTCTTTGTGCCCGTTTGGCGCCCTTTTGACCTAGAGATCCCAAATTTGGGTGAGATGGTCACCACGCTGAGCCGAACAAGTGTGTAAAATTTGGTGAGGGTCCGAGAGGTCAAATTTTTTTAAATCGACCAAGGCCTTTGAGCTTGACATATGTCGTCCGGGGGGTCACCCCGAGCGCAACGATACCTCCGCTGCGTCCGAAGGACCTTCCTACGCGAAATGGTGGCAAGGTCACGGTAAAGGTCACGAGGGGGGTCTTTGTGCCCGTTCGGCGCCCTTTTGACCTAGAGATCCCAAATTTGGGTGAGATGGTCACCACGCAGAGCCGAACAAGTCTGTAAAATTTGGTGAGGATCCGAGAGGTCAAAAAATTTCCCATCGACCCAGGTCTTTGAGCTTGATATATGTCGTCCGGAGGGTCACCCCGAGCGTAACGATACTTCACCTGGGTCTGTGCGACCTTCCTCTGGGAAGTGGTGACCAAAAAACTGTAAGGGCCACAAGAGTGTCACAGGGGCCTATGGACCCTTGAGACGAACCACCCACGTGCACGGGACCCAAAAAAACACTTTTGCAAAAATTTCATGTAATACCATTTTTGACCACAAGGGGGACGCCCTAGAGCCCCGGGGGTGGGTTTCGGGAAGTTACGGGGGTCCCGATAGTCAAAATGGAGGGGTCACTTAAAAACCCCATAGGGATGTATTGGTCGTGCCCCCTTAGTACCAGTCCATGCCCGTGGGCGGGGCTACAGGGGTCAAAGGGTGAAAGGGGAGAGGTCTTTTGAAAATCCCCATAGGGATGTATTGGTCCATAGGGAAGTATTGCCCGTGCCCCCTTAGTACCAGTCTATGCCAGTGGGCGGGGCTACAGACATCAAAGGGTGAAAGGGGGGGGGGACCCTTGCCAAGGGGGGGATCCACGAAGGAGCGCTAGCGCCACCAACCATGCAGTACCACTGCCCGCGCACCAAGGTGGCACGAACCATACAAGTATATGGACGGTGTCCCTCTAGTGACTATCTATGCCACACGTTCGTCGAGTACGGGGGCATCGCACCGCGTTTTAGGCATCGGCCCATACCTGTATATGGGCCGCTGGGTGTTATCTGAAGCTTCACAGAAATCTCTGGGGAGGGGGGGGGGGGGGCTCTTCAGCTCCTCACTCTGGGAGAATGGATTCCCACAGCCCGCTTTTCAAGGACATGTGCAGAAGCCAGATAATGTTCTTGTTTGTTATCCAAATAGACCACAGTGTTCTTTTCCACTGCCGCCTCCAAGTCTGTGGGTGCTGTTTCATGGCCGAAAGAAATCCAAATATGTGGTTCTGCTCTGCCCCGCTTTCATGAGCTTCCACCTGTCCCTTGATCGATCCTGGGTGGCTGCAAACAAGTCCCAAAACGGACAGCAGGTGCACGGTGGTCCACCACTGCACCAATCGTGCGATTGAGCTCATACAGCAGCTGGGATGAGGAGCCCACGGCCCGGTTCAGAGAATTTTGCTGATCAGGCAGTCCCGACAGCGCTCTGATAGCCGCCGAAGCCTCCCTCAGCTTCCGATAACAAACAACTCCGGTTACGCCAAAAAACAGAGCAGTTGCTACCAATAATCCAATAATCCACAAATCCTCCACGTCTTCGACACTCAGAACGGACAGACACATGGGCTGCCACTGACCCCACGAGTCCAGCACGTATCCAGCCGCGTGTGTGTCGGAGGGACAGACAGCTTCTCCTGACACGGTCCGCTTCGTGGAAAAAATCTTATCCATTGAAGAAACAGCCCAATTGATTAATTCCATATTGGTTCGAGTGAGCGCTGAAGGGTCGCAGACGAGACGAAAAGCAAGCAGGGAGTAGGAAAAACTTAGGGAGGGAAGAGCAGAAAGATATGCGACCTGCCTTGCCGAGTGCCGGAAGAATTAATAATAATGGCACAAAATAATGGCAGCATGATGGAAGCTCCGGGTTCCGCCCAGGAGCGTTTCAGCTCCATGAGAAAGTCCGGGAAAATTGGTAATTTCTGCGACGTTGTCGATTGTTTCGCGTAGAAGTAGCTTCCCGCTAGCCTCGTAACCTGTTGGCGAGGCGTGGGGTCTGGCCACGTGACCTGCAAGGCATCTGCCACCCTGTGGCACAGGTCGAACAGGGCAGGTACCGACAGGTCCGGTTCGCCCAGTCGCGAGGAGGTACAGACGGATGCTCCTCACTCCTGCCCTCCTGAGGATGTCGTTACAACAGCTCTCCTGACTCCTCCACCATCTACATGCCCGGCTCCGTGCCAAAGCAGAAAGAGAGGTTGACGTGGAAGCCAAGCCCTCTCTATGCCCGAAGCACCATTCACTGCTCCTGAAGCCCCATAGCTCTCCACGTCGCCTGTTGCTGGGGTCCTACAGCTCACCACGTCATCCATTGCTGCTGCAGAGTTCCCAAAGCACTCCACATTGCCCACTACTGCTGAAGGGGCTCCATAGACCTCCACGTCGCCCGCTGTTGCTGCAGGGGCTCCACATACCTCAAAGTCACCCACTGCTGCTACAGGGGCTCCCCAGACCTCCATGTCGCCCGCTGCTGCTGCAGGGTTCCACAGACTTCTACATCGCCCGCTGTTGCTGAAGGGGCTACACAGACCTCCACGTCACCCGTTGTTGCTACAGGGGCTCTACAGACCTCCACACTTGCATCGCCTAGTGTTGTAGGGGCTCCACAGACCTCCACGTCACCTGCTGCTACTGAAGGCGCTCCATGGACCTCCACGTCGCCCGCTGCAGTTACATGGGCTCTACAGACCTCCACACCTACATCGCCTGCTACGGTTATCCTGGTCTCGCCGCCCAATCCAACTCTCCTGGTCTCGCCGCCTGATCCAGCTCTTTTGGTCTTGTCGCCTGATTCGGCTCTTCTGGTCTTGCCGCCTGATCCGGCTCTTCTGGTCTCGCCGCCTGATCCGGCTCTTCTGTCTCTCTGCCTACAGACCACTCACCGGACTTGTCGCTTGCAAACCACTCGCCGGACTCTCTGCCGGCAGACCTCAAGCCGGACTCGCTATCTGCAGATCTCTCGCCTGACTCGCCACCGGCAGACTCATCGCTCGACTCGCCGTCGGCAGACACATTGGCTACAGATGACTCTTCAGCGCCTGACCTCGCATCGGCTGAAGACGACTCATCGCCCAACCTCACATGGGCTACGGACGACTCATCGCCCGACCTCGCATCGGCTGCAGACGACTCATCACCCGACCTCGCATCGGTTGCAGACGACTCAACGCCCGATCTTGCATCGGCTGCAGGTGACTCATTACCCAATCTCGCATCAGCTGTGGACGACTCTTTACCCGAATTTGCATTGGCTGCTGATGACTCTTTGGTGCCCGACTCCTTGCCTACTGACTCTCCGGCGTCCAACTCCTCGCCTGATGACTCTTCGGCGCCGACTCCTCGCATGACGACTCTTCGGCGCCCGACTCCTCGCCTGACGACTCTTCGGCGCCCGACTCCTCGCCTAACGACACTTCTACGCCCGACTCCTCGCCTGACAACTCTTCTGTGCCCGACTCCTCGCCTGACGACTCTTTGGCACCCGACTCCTCGCCTGACTACTCATCGGTCGCTTAACCCAGGCCCGACTTTACAGCTACCACCATCTCTGGCCCAGCAGCTGCAAGCACTGCCATCTCTGGCCCTGTTCTGTCCTACTTCGAACACTGGTCCCGCTCTGGACGGTCCCAGGGCTATCCACCTGAACTCTGGTCCTGCTCTGAACGGTCCTCGGGATGTCCACCCAACTCTGGCTTCACCTTGGACGGTCACCGGCCATCCACTTAAACTCTGGTCCCGCTCTGGACGGTCCCCGGGCCATCCACCTGAAATCTGGTACTGCTATGAACGGTCCCTGGGACGTCCACCTGAACTCTGGTACTGCTATGAACGGTCCCTGGGACGTCCACCTGAACCCTGGCCTTGCTTTGGATGGTCCCCGGCCGTCCATCCGAACTCTGGCTTTACCCTGGATGGTCCCCTAGCCATCCACCTGAACTCTGGTCCCGCTCTGGATGGTCCCCAGGCAGCTATCTGAATTCTGGTCCTGCTTAGGACGGTCCCCGGGACATCCACCCGAACTCTGGCCTTGCTCTGGACGTTACCCAGGGCCATTCATGCATATTTGTGATATGTTTCCTCCTTGCTCCCAGGTATAGCCCTGTTGGTTTTTGTTTAGATTTTGTCCATGCCCTCCATCCTTGTGTTTACCCCCTCCACCCACCCTGTTCTTGCTAGTATTTTTTCTTTATTTCTAGAAGTCCGTCAGGATGTCGGACCTTAAAGTGGTGGCTATGTCACGGTGAGTGGCCCCGCTGATCCCCCTCCCATTGGCCTTGCCCCACACTCACTCCTTTCTGTTATCTTTTTCCCCTTTCGGTCCACAGTCCTGCTTTTAGTTTTTTTCATTCAGTCTTGTAATGCCTGTCACCCTTCCACAGCTCTTGTCTCCTTGTACCATGCCTCCTCTGCTCTATTTACAATCAGCCCTAATCTAGTTCACCTGTACATCTCTCCATGGTTTCTGCTATTGTTTTCAGCCCTGACTTCACTAACCTGTTCGCCTGCTCCGCTGACCCCTCATCCGTTCACACCTTCTGCCCATCATGCAATTGTTTGTTTTCCCTACTGCCTCTTGCTTATCACCGGTCTTTCATTGCTCACAGCTAGTCTTGTCAGTCAACAGTTCACCACACACCCTCAGCCTAAGCACAGCAATCAGCCTTCATTCCTTGCACCTGTTTAGCTCTGTATTTAAACTCCTGTCATCCATCTCCAAACATTGTTTCTGTTCTGTTGTCACAGACAACACGGTCCTCCTCTGTTCCTGTTTCTGCTTGAATCCTTACCCATCCTATTTGCCTGCCTGATCATAGTTTGTGAGTGTTTGCTGCCACGACAGCCTTTTGTTTTGTAGTTTAAAAATAAATCATTTTTATTTTGAAAGAAAAGAACTCCTGCTTCAAACCTCCTGCCTGCATTTGGATTCAAACCTTAAAGATCGTGACAGAATGACCAGACCGTTAACTGAACCCAGTAGTAGGATGATTACATTGTTCGAGTTTTTTGTCCGTGAGGCAGAGAAGACCACCCGGAGAGAGAAAGAGAGAGAGAGAGAGAGAGAGAGAGAGAGAGAGAGAGAGAGAGAGAGAGAAAGAAAGAAAGAAAATCAGTTTTGGGGAACCTGTCTGGCTCTCAAGCCTAGGTCCTTAGCCTCACAGCTTCTCTATCCCTCTCCACCTCGCCTCGCCCATCGTTACCCACCTCCTCCTTGTCCTTCACCTGGCTGCCCTAAGCAATCGTTGGAGAGAGGAGGGCAAACAGCTGGTCCTCCCAGAGCCCAGTTCAAGAAGGGGAGAACCTCACTACCAAAAGAACAGCCCAGCTCTCGCTCGCTGGAGGAGCAGTACAGCCCTCTTTCACCGGAGGTGCAGGAACTTTAGCTGGCTTATGTGATGGCAAGGTACCTGCATCTGCCCAGCCGCGAGGAGGTCCAGACAGACGTTCCTAACTCCTGCCTGCCTGAGGATGTCGCTTCAGCAGCTCTCCTGACTCCTCCACCACCTACCTGCCCGGCTCCTCGCTGACGCAGAAAGCGAGGTTGACATGGAACCCAAGCCCTTTCTCTGCCCGAAGCACCAATCACTGCTCCTGAAGCCCCATAGCTCTCCACTTCGCCTGTTGCTGGGGTCCCACAGCTCACCACGTCGCCCACTGCTGCTGCAGGAGTCCCAAAGGACTCCATGTCACCCGCTGTTGCTACAGGAGCTCCACAGACCTCCACGTCGCCAGCTGTTGCCACAGGGGCTCCACAGACCTCCACGTCACCCGTTGCTACTGCAGGAGCTCCACGGACAATCACGTCACCCGCTGCTGCTGCTGCAGGGGCTCCACAGACCTTCACATCGCCCGTTGCTGCTGCAGGGACTCCACAGACCTTCATGTCACTGCTGCTGCTACAGGGGCTCTACAGACCTCCACACCTACGTCGCTTGCTTCAGCAAGGGCTCCACAGACCTTTACGTCACCCGTTGCTGCTCCAGGGGCTCCATGGATCTCCACGTCGCTCGCTACTGCTACAGGGGCTCTACAAACCACCACACCTGCATCACCTGATCCGGTTATCTAGGTCTCGCCGCCCGATCCAGCTCTCCTGGTCTCGTCGCCTGATCCGGCTCTTCTGGTCTCGCCGCCTGATCTGGCTCTTCTGGTCTCGCCACCTGGAGACCACTCACCAGACTCGCCGCCTGCAGACCACTCGTTGGACTCACCGCCTGCAGACCACTCGCCATACTCGTCATCTGCAGATCTCTCACCCGACTTGCCGCCGGCAGACTCATCGCCCGACTCGCCGCCAACAGACTCATCAGCTGTAGATGACTCATCGGTTACAGATGACTCTTCGGCGCCCGACCTCTCATCAGTTGCAGATGACTCATTGCCTGACCTCGCATCGGCTATAGATGACTCATCGCCTGACCTTGCCTCGGTTGCAGACAACTCATCGCCCGACCTTGTATCGGCTTCAGACGACTCGTCACCCGACCTCGCATCAGCTTCAGACGACTCTTTGCCCGACTCGCATCGGCTGTTGCTGACTCTTCGGCGCCCAACTCCTCGCCTGACAACTGTTCTGCGCCCGACTCCTCGCCTGATGACCTTTTGGCGCCCGACTCTTCGCCTGACGACTCTTCGATGCAAAACTCCTCGCCTGACGACTCTTGGGCACCCGACTTCTTGCCTGATGACTCTTCGGCGCCCGACTCCTCGCCCGACTACTCATCGGCTGCTGAACCCATGCCTGATCTCTGGCCCAGCAGCTACCATCACCGCCATCTTTGGCCCTGTTCTCTGGTCCCACTCTGTAACGGTCCCCGAGCCATCCACCAGAAATCTGGTCCTGCTCTGGACCGTCCCCGGGACGTCCACCCGAACTCTGGCTTTACCCTGGACGGTCCCCAGGCCATCCACCTGAACTCTGGCCTTGCTCTGGACGTTTCCCAAGGCCATTCATACATATTTGTGTTTTGGTTCTTCCTTGCTCCCAGGTATAGCCCTATTGGTTTTTGTTTAGATTTTGTCCATGCCCTCCATCCTTGTGTTTACCCCCTCCATCCACCCTGTTCTTGCTAGTATTTTTTCTTTATTTCTGGAGGTCTGTCAGGATGCCGGACCTTAAAGAAGGGGCTATGTCACGGTTAGCTGTCCGCTGATCCTCCTCCCATTGGCCTTGCCCCACACTCACTCCTTTCTGTTATCTTTTTTCCACTTCTGTCCACAGTCCTGCTTTTAGTTTTCTTCATTCAGTCCAGTATTGCCTGTCACCATTCCACAGCTCTTGTCTCTCTGCACCATGCCTCTTCTGCTCTATCTACAATCAACCCTCATCTAGTTCACTTGTACATCTCTCCATGGTTTCTGCTATTGTTTTCAGCCCTGACTTCACTCACCTGTTTACCTGCTCCGCTGACCCCTCATCCGCTCACACCTTCTGTTTCTCATGCCATTGTTTGTTTTCCCTACTGTGTTTTGCTTATCACCCATCTGTCATTGCTCACAGCTGCTCATGTCAGTCAACAGTTCACCACACCCCCTCAGCCTAAGCATAGCAATCAACCTTCATTCTTAGCATAGCAATCAGCCTTGCATCTCTTTTTGCTCCTCTCCCCCTAAGTTTCCTCCTCCTTGCTTCTGCATTTTGTCTCGTCTTAACTCTTCAGCGCTCACTCGAACCAATTTGAAATGGATTTATTTACGTGGGCTGTTTCCTCTATTGATAAATTTTTTCAACGAAGCGCACCGGACCAGGAGAGGCGGCTTGCCCCTTCGACACGCATGCGGTGGGATACACTATGGACTCGTGGCCAATGTGTCTGACCGTTCTCTCTGTCGAAGACGTTGAAGTTTTGTGGATTATTGGAATATTGGTGGCAGTTGC
>JBBPBX010081109.1:0-15000 GCA_038048925.1 Garcialebias charrua | reverse complement strand
GTTAGGAGGGGGGAGGAAATGTTGACAGCTCAAAGTCCAGACTTCTGGGATTTAAAGTTGGAACCTTTGGCACATATGCGGGGTTTGGACGCAGGGTGACCTTTGACCCGTCTGGGGCAAACCTGGTACACATTGGGTGTACAGATAAAGCGTGGAGGTCACCCATGCGTTTAGCTGAGCAAAGAGCTAAGAGCAATGCAGTTTTATAAGATAACAAATCTATCTTAATGCTGCTAAGAGGCTCAAATGGAGGCTCACACGGAGCATCCAGGACTAACTGTAGGTCCCACTCGGGGGCCAGAGTCTTGCTGGGAGGCCTTTTCCTTAGTACGCCCTTCATGAAACTTATCATGAGAGGGTGGGCACCAGGAGATTTACCTCCCCAGCCTTCATGGCATGCCGAGATGGCTGACAAAAAAGACCTTAATTGTGGAGAAAGAGTGGCCCTTATCCAGCAGGTCTTGTAGAAAAGTGAGGAGCTGGACAAGATCACAGGAATATGAGAGAATATTCCTCTCTAGACACCAGGCCTCAAAAACACGCCATTTGCGAGCGTAGAGAGTCTGAGTTGACTGAGCTCTCGCTCCCTGTATTGTGTTTATAACATTACCAGGCAGGCCAGAGGACATCAGCCGGTTCCTCTCAGCGGCCATGCCCAGAGTTGCCACAATTCTGGACGTGGGTGAAGGAGCTGCCCATGGGCCTGAGTCAGCAGGTCCCTGTGGGAGGGGCAGCTGCCATGGTGTCTCCGTCAACAGTGAGATCACCTCTGGGAACCACAGTTTCTGTGGCCACCTGGGAGCTATCAGTATCAGGGAGAGAGCTCCCCTGCATACACGTTCCAGTGTCACCTGAATCAGGGAGACGGGGGAAACGCATAATACAGCTCCCGCACTGGTCACTCGTATGCCAGGGCATCTGTTCCCAGCTGTGCGTCGGTCTCCCTTATCGAATGATACAGGGTGCAGTGCGTGTTGCTACTGCAAGCGAACAGATCTACGGATGCCCGCCCATATCGTGGCCAGATCTGGTCCACAATATGCGGGTTCAACCTCCACTCTGAAGTAAGGAGGGGCCCTTTTGAGAGGGCGTCTGCCCCGTGGTTTTGCTCCCCGGGATGTGGGTCACTCTCAGTGACAATATCCGAGAGCTGCACCACGTGAGCAGCTTGTGTGTCAACCTGAGGAGGGGCTAGGACCTTGTCCCGCCTTCCCTGTTGATGTAGGACACTGTCGTCCTGTTGTCTGATTTTATCAGGACATGTTGTTTTGCAACCAGTCCCTTCCTGTAAAAGTGCTTCAGGGACAAAAACATAGCTTTCAGTTCCAGGAAATTTATATGGAGCTTTGCCTCCTGCTGTTTCCAGATGCCTTGGGCATGCTGGTTTCGGCAGAGACCTCCCCAACCTGTTTTTTAAGCGTCCTTGGTGACCCGTACTCGAGACAGTACTCGTCCCAGCTTGATACCTGTCCTGAACACTGAAGGGGCCCTCAAGGGCTCCAGAGATTTCATGCACTCTGGGTTGATCAGTATCCCGCCTGTCCGGCTGAGAGAGGCTAGCTTGGTACTAGGGTCTGGGACTTCTCCTATAGAGAATCGATTCTTGCTGGAGGCGTGGCCTCTGCTGAGGTTACCCAATCGTTAACGTTTGGCCGTGACGTATGTTGCAGCTCCGCGCAACATACGTCACGTTAGCCTGTCCAGTCCAGTTAGCCTGGCGAGGTCCAGGCTAACTATTCAGATAAATAGCTCAGAAACCACTCAGTGGATATTTTTTCTGCTACCAGTGTGTAATTATATGGCTCTAATTTACTGACTGTTGGCCTGGATGAAACATTTGAGATAAAATTCGATTTTTTATAATTTATTTTCGTAGCGCACCCGAGGCTGTTTGGAAAATGTCAAACCGAAACAATTTAAATCCAGCAGATTTGACCATTTCGTGAATTGATTTAGGAACTGTTAAGCTCAGGAACACTTCTGCTATAACGTCAGCTAAGAAATATATTTTTTCTCAGCAAAGAAATAATAGTTTTTTACCTTGTTTTCTTGAAAATTTCTTCGTGCCGGCAGCCATTTTAAGCAGGGCAAACTGACGACGTCAGTCGGCGTTGTTCAAAACTCCGCCTTCTGTTCTCTGATTGGTCCGGTCAAAAATCTACCGGAGAAATCCTTATCTATGGGAGAAGTCCCAGACTCAAGTACGAAGCGAAGTGAAGGACAAGGGTCTGGTTTTAACCAGGCTAGAGAGAGGCAAGATACATTTGTTTGTTGAACCATATTTGCAGAGGGCGCATTTTTAATAAGGCCTGAGGCACGCAGACAATGGCTGTTGCCAGGAGGCCCAGGAGACGCTGGCACAGTTTAAAGGACACTCTCTGGCCCGGCTGAAAGCGTGCCAGGCAGAGGTGGAGGTATGAAACCCGTGCCTCTGAGAGCCTTGCTCTGTACAGAATGGAGTTGACCTGTACTCCCAAAAATACGGTAATCTGAGATGGGGTCAGATTGCTCATTTGCAGGATTATAACGAAACCTAGAGCTTCAAGGTGACACATCACCATCTGTGAGTGCTGCTGCGCTTGGGCTCTGTCGTGTCCAAGGATGAGCAGATTGTCCAAATAATTCAGAACTCTGACCCCTTAAACCCGACAGTTAAGGCCGCGTCCAGGCATTTCGTGAATCTTGGGGTGGTTTTTAATCCAAAAAGGAGTGCCAGAAACTCAAACGCTTTTCCCTCGAAGGCGAAACGGAGATATTTTCGGTGCCGGGGCAGGATGTTCACGTGGAAAAAGGCATCTTTAAGATATACCATGCAGAAGTAATCCCTCGCTCTTACTGAGTGAATTGTAGCAATTATGTTCGCCGCTTCTCCACGCTGAAAAGTTACACTTTGTAGCACTTTGAGATTTTTATTAATGAAAAGCGCATTATAAATGGAATTCATTATTATTATTATTATTACTTGTCGCAGTGATATTATTATTACTTGTCGCAGTTCCGAGGGAGGCGGGGGACATTGAGCCCGAGTGGGCCATGTTTCGCGCCTCTATTGTCGAGGCAGCTTATCGGAGTTGTGGCCGCAAGGTTGTTGGTGCCTGTCGTGGTGGCAACCCTCGAACCCGGTGGTGGACACCGGCGGTGAGGGATGCTGTCAAGCTGAAGAAGGAGTCCTATTGGGCCTTTTTGGCCTGTGGGACCCCGGAAGCAGCAGATAGGTACCGGCAGTCCAAGCGGCATGCGGCTCGGGTGGTTGCTGAGGCAAAAACTCGGGCGTGGGAGGAGTTCGGAGAGGCCATGGAGAATGACTTCCGTACGGCTTCGAGGCGATTCTGGTCCACCATCCGGCGTCTCAGGGGGGAAAGCGGTACGCGACCAACACCATTTATGGTGGGGATGGCGTGCTGTTGACCTCAACTCGGGATGTTGTGAGTCGGTGGGCGGAATACTTCGAAGACCTCCTCAATCCTACTGGCACGTCTTCCACTGAGGAAGCGGAGCCTGGGGACTTTGGGTCGGGCTCTCCAATCTCTGGTGCTGAGGTCGCCGAGGTGGTTAAAAAGCTCCGCGGTGGCAAGGCTCCGGGGGTGGATGAGATTCGTCCTGAGTTCCTTAGGGCTCTGGATGTTGTGGGGTTGTGTTGGCTTACGCGACTCTGCAATATCGCGTGGACATCGGGGGCAGTTCCCTTGGATTGGCAGACTGGGGTGGTGGTTCCCCTATTCAAAAAGGGGGACCGTAGGGTGTGTTCCAACTACAGGGGGATCACACTCTTAAGCCTCCCTGGTAAGGTCTATTCAGGGGTTCTGGAGAGGAGGGTCCGTCGGATAGTCGAACCTCGGATTCAGGAGGAGCAGTGTGGTTTTCGTCCTGGTCGTGGAACACTGGACCAGCTCTACACCCTCAGCAGGGTCCTGGAGGGTGCGTGGGAGTTTGCCCAACCAGTTTACATGTGCTTTGTAGACTTGGAAAAGGCATTCGACCGCGTCCCTCGGGGGGTTCTGTGGGGGGTACTCCGGGAGTATGGGGTACCAGGCCCATTGATATGGGCTGTTAGGTCCCTGTACGACCGGTGTCAGAGCTTGGTCCGCATTGCCGGCAGTAAGTCAGGCTCGTTTCCGGTGAGAGTTGGACTCCGCCAAGGTTGCCCTTTGTCACCGATTCTGTTTATAACTTTTATGGACAGAATTTCTAGGCGCAGCCAAGGTGTTGAGAGGATCCGTTTTGGTGGCCTTAGAATCGCTTCTCTGTTTTTTGCAGATGATGTGGTCCTATTGGCTTCATCAGCTCGTGATCTACAGCTTTCGCTGGAGCGGTTTGCAGCTGAATGTGATGCGGCCGGGATGAGGATCAGTTCCTCCAAATCCGAGGCCATGGTCTTGAGCCGGAAAAGGGTAGCATGCCCTCTCCGGGTCGGGGAGGAGGTCCTTACCCAAGTGGAGGAGTTTAAGTATCTCGGGATCTTGTTCACGAATGAGGGAAAACTGGAGCGTGAGATCGATAGGCGGATAGGTGCAACGTCCGCAGTGAAGCGGGCGCTGTACCGGTCTGTCGTGGTGAAGAGAGAGCTGAGTCAAAAGGCAAAGCTCTCAATTTACCGATCGATCTACGTTCCCACCCTCATCTATGGTCATGAGCTTTGGGTTATGACCGAAAGAACAAGATCTCGGATACAAGCGGCTGAAATGAGTTTTCTCCGCAGGGTGGCTGGACTCTCCCTTAGAGATAGGGTGAGAAGCTCAGTCATCCGGGAGGGACTCGGAGTAGAGCCGCTGCTTCTCCACATCGAGAGGAGCCAGTTGAGGTGGCTCGGGCATCTGGTTAGGATGCCTCCTGGACGCCTCCCTGGTGAGGTGTTCCGGGCATGTCCCACCGGGAGGAGACCCAGAGGAAGACCCAGGACACGCTGGAGGGACTATGTTTCTCGGCTGGCCTGGGAACGCCTTGGGATTCCCCCAGAGGAGCTGCTCCAAGTGGCTGGGGAGAGGGAAGTCTGGGCCTCCCTACTTAGGCTGCTACCCCCGCGACCCGACCCCGGATAAGCGGAAGAAAATGGATGGATGGATGGACTTGTCGCAGTGTGAGCATTCTGAATTTGTATGTTTTTATCCTTTTGTTCAGATTCCTGAGATCCAGGATTGGCCGCAAGCCTTGGTCTTGCTTTGGCACGAGGAAATACTTGCTGTAATGGCCTTTGTTCACATCGTGAGCTGGGACAACATTTATTACCCCTTTCTGTAACATTGTGGAGACCTCGTCTCTCAGAACGTGGACACGGTCTGGGCTTATGGTGGACACCAGCACCCCCGTGAAAGGTGGTGGCCGCTTGTGGACCTGCAGCCGGAGACCCCGACTGACAGTGGACATGACCCACGTACTTGGGCCACATGCACTCTAGGCCTGAGCGTGTGCGCCCAGCCTGTAAGGCATGTGTATCTGGGTTGTGTGTGTGTTGGGGGGTGGGAGGGGGAAGAGTGGCCCCCACCCGCTTGCCCTTTGACGAGCTGACCTGTCCGCCAGCGGCAGCCAGAGAGTCTACCTGTGGTAGACAGACTACTGACCTCTTGCTGAGCCTAAAGGGCGAGGCAGACCTCTGCGTTGTTGCCAGCGCCGCTCGACGCGCGCGTGCTTCGCGCAGGCTGTTTACAGCAGAGCTCTGCTTGAGGAGCTGCGCGCGGAGCGTTTACCTACAGGACAAACTAAGGTCGCTGATTGGTCATTTGCTGACACACCTACTGAAATGATTGACAGGTCTGAGTGGTGAGAAAAGCCACAGGCTGTGCAGCGTTTTTCTGTGTTTATATGTTAATAAAAAGTTAAAATAAAAACAGGGAACGCTGCTCCTGCAGCCCACAGCCCACCAGGAAATATTTAGAACCTGGCGTATCCACGTTGGACTAGAGTTTAGTTCACTTGTGACAAGTTCATTCATTCCTCCTCATCGGAGGAGGAAGTGAATGGTGACCGCTTCAAGCGATCACTTGACTTTTGGTAAAAAAAACAAAAGAAAAGTCCAATCAGTGATGAAGAAGGGATATTTAATACATTTGTGTCTCATACAAAACAGTCCGCCATCGGGCAGTTTATTCTGAGACAAGGCGTGCGCGTGAGCGGTTGTAAAATTTGAGCTTGGCGCGTTCACGCGCGCGTTCAAAGGCTTGTCCCGCTGCGCTCACACGGCGTGGCACGGCGCTCGTACCGACGCGGAGCTATGCCTCGCCCTTTATTGTCTGACCTGACACATTGTGCCTCATGAGGGAGGAGGGGTGATGACCCTATCCCTTTATTGACACTGTTTTCATAAAAATGGTGCTGTGTTTTTTTTTTAGTCAAGACACAGGGCATGATGTGCTTTTGAAACTTTATTTTTGTGTTTTAAAGAGAAAATAGTCTTTTTTACACACACAGCTGAGTTATGTTTAGTGCATACACAATTGTCACCAGCTTTTTGCTGCATTTCACACATAAAGTCTGGGTTTAAAAGTCCGGTTTCCCGTACCACGTGGGCGGGAGAACCTGTAAAACTGCGAAGCGGTCCTGTTTCATCAGGCCGACTTCTGCCTCCGGTCCCGGTTCCTCGAGGATGACCTCGTTGGAGCCGCCTGGTAGGGAACAAATCTGTTCCTTGCCCAGGCCTGGCTAGCCTGGGGCGGTCCTGTTGCTGGTCTCTGCCGTTGTTCCCTGTCGAATGCTGGCCTCTTTTGCGGGTGACGGCATGTGGCTGAGCGGTGTCGAGGCTGCGCGCCTCTGCTTCCACTGGCGTCTCTGGGAGGCACGAACATTTTTCTCGACATCCCCTCATGCAGGGCTTCAGCCTGTTTCCGCCTTTGTTCCAGCCTGCTCTGGATTCGTTCCAGGGCTCCTCCGAAGAGCCCCGTGGGCTCGATCGGGTGGTGGAGGAATGGGTACCGCTGGCCCTCCGGCAGGTCCATCAAGGTTAGCCACAAATGGCGTTGAATGATGACAATCTCAGCCATACTCCTCCCTTGAGCGATGGCTGCTGTCCCCATCAGGCGAAGGACAAAGTCTGTCACCTTCCGGGCTTCCTTGAGGACCTCGGCCACATTCTTTTTGTTGATCTGCTGGAGCTCCTGTAGCTTCTCCGTCAAGTAGGCCTGCATCATGGCCGAAGCGTTCATGGCACGGACCGCGAGGCCCTGAGCTCTGTAACACTTTTCGAGCTGGGAGGCCGACGTGCGGCAGGCCTTGCTGGGCAGAGTTGGCTTGGAGCCCAATGTTTTGGGGGCTAAGTGGGCCTCCAGCGTGTCCTCCATTTGCGGGATGCTGGCCATTCCTGCAGCCTCCATGCCAGCGCCGTTGAGGAACTGGGAGTGAGGCAGAAGCATAGGAGCCCTGGGTTCAGACCAGGTGTGAGTAAGCTCCGTCTGAAAGTCGGGAAAAATCGGATTCCTATGCCTCGTGGTCGACTGCTGCTTGGCAAAGAAGTAGTTCCCCGTCAACCTCATTACCTGTTGTTGAGGTGGGGGTTCTGGCCAGCTGATCCGTAGCGTGTCCGTCGCTCTGCGACATAGCTCGAACAGAGCGGGGACAGAGACATCATTCTCTGGATGAGTTGTTGTTGGGTTCTGGGAGAAATCCTCTTCTTCTCCTTTGTCCTCGTTTTCAGCTTCGTCGTCCGATATCTCACCCGAGGCTGTTAACGAGAGCTTGTCTGCGTGTAACAAGCCTCTCGTATCGAACTTGGCAGTGGAGTCCCCCACGGGGGCCACCATGTCCATGCTGTCCCCCCAATCAGCGTGGCCGCTGTCCTCCAGCTCGATGGCCTCGAGCTCTGGGGTGGGAGTGAGCACCTTTGTGAGGTCGGGGTCCCGCGCCACTATGGAGCCGCCCATGGCTTTGACCACGACGTCCATGTGTCGTTGCCTCACAGCCTCACCCATCTGGCTGCAATAAGGGCAAGACTCGGGGGAATCCTTCACTGTTTTAGCATGCAACATCCCCAGGCAAACCGGACAGGCCTCGTGGGTGTCCGTCGCCGAAAGGGAGTAGCCGCAACTGCTGGGGCAGGCTCGGGAGCTGGGGCTCGCTGGCCTGTTGGTCTTCTTTGAATTTTTAGACTTTCTCTTTACCTTCTCGGGAGCCATGGCTGAGAAGGGTTGAAGCTCGTTAGCTGTCTGCTAACGCAGCCCGAAGACGTTCTCTCGTCGAGTTGCTCTTGTCGAGCCGCTTTTGTCGGCTAGTTTGCTAACTTCGTTAGCTAGGTAGCGTGTGATGCAGTTAGCGCCGTCGAGCGAAGCTGCGTAGAGAGCAGAATAAAAAACCTCGAGGTTAAATAAAAGGTACTGGGCTAGCTTTCGCTAACCCAGTTGTACGTAGGAAATGTCTCTGTTGCGCCCAGGGTAGGGAGCGAGCTCACCTCCAGTCGAGTGATGCAGTCATAGAGATTCCCACGAAGTTCAGGTGTAAGCGAGCTGAAGGGCAAAAAGAGATACCATACCATACCATACAATTTTATTTATAAAGCATTTTAAACAGGAACAAGTCCAAACCAAAGTGCTGAACAAACAAACAAGCAACAGGCAACACAGACAATGAAGTACAACACGAAAGACATAAAAACATTGCAGATCATTAATAAAACGATCAAATACAAATCAGCTGGTGTTGAAAGCAACAGAATAGTAGTGAGTTTTTAACCGGGATTTGAAAACTGAGAGGGAGGGGGCCTGTTTGATGAGCAGCGGTAACTCGTTCCAGAGTCTTGGGCCTGCTACAGAGAACGCCCTGTCACCTCTGCTTTTAAGGCGAGTTTCTGGAACTCTTAAAAGTACCTGGTCCTCTGACCTCAAAGCACGAGATAGAAGGCTGAGCGTCATTCCCTTTTAAGTAAAGAGGGCGTGGCCTCATTGCTGACGCCCACCTGCCTTGTTCAAGGCGTGATTGTATACTTCATGGGAACTGCGCGGCGGCGCAATTCCCATAGTCAATATGTTGCACTGAGTGTACTGACTCATAAGGGAACAACCTCTATGTTCCATGGATGGGAACTTCAAGTGTAACAGCAGCAACAGATTAAAAAATTTCACTAAAGTTCCTAAATGTTGAAAACAATATACAGGTAGTCCTCGACTTACGACGGAGATCCGTTCCTACGCTGCGTCGTAACCCAAATTTCACTAAGTCGGAACATACGTCCAAACTGCACCTTATACGTACAGTACTGTATTTTACCAAGCACTTAGCCTATCCTAACACAGTACCCTACATAATTATCAAAAACACATACATTTGAGAGCCATAATGAAGGGAAAAAATAGTTAATTTCCTACTCTGGAATGCTAGTGAAGCCTTTCCTCCGTTCCTCCGTCCCTCCTCCGGATTCTGCATTTGTTTACGTGTAAAACCGCCGTCCATAAAACATCTACTTTTCCACAGCTGCTGCCTGTCCAACAAGTTTTGTTTTGTTTTTTGAATGTCCAGAGGACCAAACTTAGCTTTTTTAGAGAGTACAGGGCAGCTGTAGCCTCCGCAGCTAACCGGAAACTGCCAGAAACTGCGTAACTTGGCTTTTCAAAATAAAAATTTCAAAATATATATATACTACAGTATATATATATTTTTTTTAATGGAGATGTGTGTTGTAACCACGAAACGTCGTAACTCGAGACCGTCGTAAGTCGAGGACTACCTGTATAATGAAGTAGGATAAACAATATCAATAATAATGTTCAGTATGTATTGAATGAATTATGAAAAGGACTTTATTTTGGTTCGGTCAATTGGACCCGGTGTTACACTATATTCTGTGACCTGCAACAGTGCATGCAACACCACCCCCTATGGTAACAATATACCATGATCACAGAATATGGAGTAACACCGGTTCGCATGTACACCATCGGTCCGCATTGCGGAATCCATTTTGTAGCTTCTACTAGCTAAATTCAAAAACATTCAATACAAAAACAACTGTATTGAACGTTTTTGAATTGATGGTGTCCTGGATGACTGAGAATCTTCACCAACACACTTCTACTAGCTAGCCCATGCTTGGTGCGGATCACGTGACATGTGATGCAATGATGCAACTATAACATGATGATGTCACTATGAATATTCAACGTCAAATTAAAAAAACTGTCCTAAGAATTGATGTGTAGATTACTCGAGTAGTTTTTTAAAGCCCTTGTCCCTCAACACATTTGATAACATTTATTCGAAGAGAAGAGAGGCTTTAGGTGAGCCGATTTGCCCTGTTGGCATGCGCACAGCTGGATATCTCATCGACTTGAAGACTTTATGTGTCTATCTCTGCTGCCATCAGTGGATTTTAAGGATGCATATTTAATTGGATTTACGATAACTGGTTCCTGGTTTTTGGATTCCGCTGGTTGCTCTTCCCTTTCAGTCTGGTCTCTCGGTGCAACATTCTTGCTATGGGAATTGCATCCCCGCGCGATTACCTGAAGGAATACATTCACGCCTTTACGGCAGGGGCGTCAGCGTCGTGCCAGAGGCCCCGCCCTCTGGGTATTTAAGCGGCTGACGCCCATCCATCTTTCTCTTTTTTGCCCTTCACCTCGCTTAACACCTGAACTTCGTGGGACTTCTCTGTTGTCGCATCGCTCGACTGAGGTGAGCTTGCTCCCTACACTGAGCGTACAGAGAAATTTTCCTGCGTACTGCTGGGCTGGCGAAAGCTAGTCCAGCGTTTTTCTACTTACCTCGAAGTTTTCTTCTCTTTCCGCAGCTGCTTCGCTCGACGGCGCTAACTGCGTCACAACCTCCTGCTAATCATTAGCAGGCTAACCAGCGAAAGCAAGACGACGGAGAAGACGGCTTCGAACAAAAGGAAACTAGGACCAACTTCTAATCTTCTCGTCTCCGGACATGGCTCCCGAGAAGGGAAAACGGAGGACAAAGAGGAAGAAAACTAGGACGACGAGTCCTCGCTCGTGCCCATGCCCCAGCGGATGCGACTACTCCCTCTCGGCGACGGACACCCACGAGGCCTGTCCTGTCTGCCTAGGGATTCTGCAAGTGAGGAAAGCGCTGGAATTTCCCGACTCCTGCTTCTACTGCCATCAAATGTCGGTGGTAGTGAGGAAACGCCACGCGGACGTGTTGGCCAAATCCATGGCTAGGAACGAGGCACTGAAGGTCGCACATCGCACTAAACTGCTCGCTCCTGAACCGGAGCTCGAAAACATGGACCTGGAATGCAACGGTCGAGTCGGAGAGGACAACGTGTCGGACTCCTCAGTTTCCGTCGAGGACTCGGCGCCTGAAGTGTCTGACCAAGACGCCGAATATGGTCACAAAGGAGAAACCGTGGATTCCTCCCAGAACCTGGCGCAAATCCTTCCGGAACCGGACTTGTCGGTACCTGCTCTGTTCGACCTGTGCCATAGGGCGGCAGATTTCCTGCAGGTCACGTGGCCAGACCCCACGCCTCGCCAACAGGCTATGAGGCTAGCGGGAAGCTACTTCTACGCGAAACAGCCGACTACGTCGCAGAAAATGCCAATATTTCCGGTCTTCCTCATGGAGCTCAAACGCTCCTGGGCGGAACCCGAAGCTCCCATCACACTGCCACTATCCCGACTCCTTGATGTCGCGGGAATGGAGACAGTGGGCCTTGCCAGCGCACCCCTGATAGAGGAGACTCTGGCGGCTCACCTGGCCCCCGCAGCCACGGGGACGAAACCAGCGCTACCCAGTAGGACCTACCGCGCTTCGGAGAAACAACTCGAGAAGTGCTACAAGGCTCAGGGCCTCGCGACTCGCACAATGAATGCATCGACCATGGTGCAGGCGTACCTGGCAGAAAAACTGCAAGATATCCAGGTAACAAAAGATGAGCAGGCCGCAACGGAGGCCATGGAGGAGGCCCGCTGCGCCTCTGACCTTGTGCTCTGCATGATGAGGACAATAGCCATTTCCCAAGGCAAGGCAATGGCGGAAATAGTTGTCGCCCAACGCCATCTTTGGCTAACACTGTCGGACCTCCCGGAAAACCAGAGGTCCACTTTCCTCCAGCACCCGATCGAGTCGACGGGACTCTTCGGGGGAGCCCTGAAACGCATCCAGGCCAGGCTGGAACAAAGTCGCAAACAAGCTGAAGCCCTCTGCGAGGGGTTGCCGAGGAAAAGTTTTGCTCCCTCAAAGGAAAACATGCGTGGCCTCCCACGGAAGAGACCCGTTGGTGACAGTGAAACTTTCCAGTACCAGCCGGGGGCCCCTTCAGTGACCCCATACGGAACACAGTCTCGGGCCTGATGAACCAAGATGGACTGACAGTTTTACAGGTTCGCCCGCCCACGTGGGACGGGAACCTAACCTTTTGATCCCAATCTCTGCTCGTAAGAAACTACAAGGAACTGGTTAATAATAATACTAATGATGATGAATTCAATTTATAACGCGCTTTTCATTAGTGAAAATCTCAAAGCGCTACACACATTGAATGCTACACACATTCATACACCGGTAGCGGCAGACTACCATGCAAGGTGCTTTCCAGTCCTACCGGGAGCAACTCGGGGTTAAGTGTCTTGCCCAAGGACACAACAACACATGGTGTGGGGAACCGGGATTCGAACCGCCAACCTTCCGATCGGGGGACGACTGCCATTACCACTACGCTACGGCCGCCCCATGGTTACATGTGTATGCGCACCAAACATGACTCGCCTATTGCATGTGTAAACAAAACAAACACTGTTTCAGAGATGTACAAAAATAAAAGTACCAAAGCACAGACTGCCCTGGTTCTTGACTCGAGTCCCATTTTTATAAACACACCATGTGGTCAAACTATGAACCGTAGCAAGATACACGAGCTCTGCCAGAGATGGTCAGATCTCGCAATATCTTCTGTCGGGTCGACCAGTCTGCTTGATAAGGCGCGAGAGGGGTCAAAGGCCACCCCTCCAGCGCTAAAACACGATGAGCAGCAATTCAACATGCCGTCCAGGCTCAGTGCGCATGCGCAGGCCTGGAAGGCGTGTCTACCAAATGATTGGGTCATGACAACGATATGTCACGGGCTCAAGTTGCAGTTCTCAAAAAGACTGCCCCACTTCACAGGGGTGCTGCAATCTAAGATCAACCCTACATGTGCACACGCGCTGAGGGAGGAAATTTCGACGATGCTGCAAAAGGGAGTGATTAGTTTGGTCTCAGGATGCAAACTACGCTCTGGCCACTACAGCAAGTACTTCCTGGTGTCCAAAAAGGATCATTCCCTGAGACCGATTCTGGATCTCAGGACTCTCAACAAAAGGATTAAAACATTTAAGTTCAAGATGCTTACACTGCGGCAAGTTCTCCAGTCTGTGAGACCAGGAGACTACGCATGTACAGTGGATTTAAAAGATGCCTATTTCCATATAGGCGTGTGGAGGAAACACAGAAAGTTCCTCCGCTTTGCGTTTGAGGGAAACGCTTATGAATTCAAAGCTTTACCCTTTGGTTTAAAGACTGCTCCGCGTACATTTACTAAATGTCTGGATGCAGCCCTGACCCCTCTTAGGAATCAAGGACTCAGGGTCATGAATTACTTGGATGACCTACTGATTCTGGCTGAAAGCAGAAAGCAGGCTCAGTCACACTCCTATAAGGTGATATCTCACCTGGAGTCTCTCGGTTTTGTCATAAACCTACAAAAAAGCAATTTGACTCCATCACGGGTTACCGTATATCTGGGAGTACAGATTGATACTGTCCAGTACAGGGCATGGCTCTCGAAGGAAAGAGTTTCCTCCATTCGCCGCTGCCTGGAAAGATTTAAACTGGACCAACGGGACCCTGTGAAACCCTGCCAACGCCTTTTAGGCCTCTTGGCGGCAGCCATTCCCTGTGTGCCACACGCATTACTGAAAATGCGACCCGTACAAGTATGGCTAAATCAACGGACACAACCCACCCTACCTAATCAAGCAGGAAAGGTTAGGATAGATTCAGAGTGCCTGAAGGCCCTAGAACCCTGGATAGATTTGTCCGTTTTCATGGAAGGGGTCTCACTGGGAAGGGTGTCATCTCGTGTGGTCATCATGATGGACGCCTCAAAAACAGGATGGGGGGCGATCTGTAGAAATCAGAATGCCCGCTGCCTTTGGAATGAACAGGAAGCAAGATTACATGTCAACTTCCTGGAGTTGCTGGCCGTATTCCTGTCATTAAAATACTTCTTCAACAAAGGTCTGATTGCTGGACAACATATCCTGGTGAAATCAGATAACAGGACCACAGTGTCCTTCATCAACAGAGAGGGAGGGACAAGGTCCCAGGCCCTCCTCGGACTGGCGCAGAGGATGCTCACATGGTGTGCTCCAAGAATCTTGTCACTTAGGGCGACTCATGTCCCTGGTGATCTAAATTATGGAGCAGACGCCCTCTCAAGAGGACCTCTTTTGGCGTCAGAATGGAGCCTGAACCCACGGATTGTGGAACAGGTCTTGTCATGGTTTGGGAGAGCCTCTATGGACCTGTTCGCTTACAGGGCTAGCTCACACTGTAGCCATTTTCGCATTGGCCAGCCCTCCCCGACTCTCCCCGGCTCCACCCTGCTTCTAACCCGGGTTCGGCATGTTCGCATTTTCCTTTTCCGCCCGGGATCCGCCCTTGTTCTGGAACCATCTCTACCGTGGTTCTTATCGGGCCGAGCCCCACGGACCCAGTTTGACGTCATGTACTGCTCACATTTGATTCATTTTTTGCAGCAGGGGCGGGACTCATTCAAACAACCTTAGCGCGAGGGCTGAATTTCATTAATATTTAACTACAGAAACCCCTAAAATAATTGTTAGCTGAATTAGTGTTTCTGAGTTAAATTTTTGTTAATGACTGATTACAATTCAGCTTATGTTAAGACGTAAATAACATGAAGCGCGCACCCATTTCCGCCTTTCCGCGTGACCTGAATGTCATTAAAATATAACTAATATTGTCTAACTCTTGCGCGTAGCCAGGGTTTTAAAATATATCTAATAATCTCTAACTTCTACGTGTAGCTAGAATGCTAAGAGGATGCTCACATGG
>JBBPBX010081108.1:0-16022 GCA_038048925.1 Garcialebias charrua | reverse complement strand
AAATGTAAACATTGACTTGGCATTTTTAACTACATTCTCCAAGCCATTCCATAATCTAATTCCCTGGATTGAGGTAGAACGTCCCTTCAAACTAGTTCTGAATTGTGGTTTTACAAACATCTCTGTCCCCTTAAGGTTATAACAACTTTGTCTTTTAACAAAATGCATTTGGATATTTAAAGGTAATGCGTTATTCTGAGCCCTATACATAACTGATAAAATATTATAATCTACCAAATCATGGAACTTCAATAACTTCAGTTGATAAAATAATGTACTTGATGGATGACGGTAATGTTTTCTAGTGATAATTCTTACAGCTCTTTTCTGTAATACAAAAATAGGCTTTGTGATTGTTTTACACGCTTTCCCCCAAACATCAATACAATAGATTAAGTGTGGAACAATGATTGTGTTATACAACAAATACAGAGCTTTATCATTCAATAAGTCTCTGACTTTGTACAGTACTGCAATCGATTTAGCTATTTTTATTCTTACAGAATTTATGTGTTGTTTCCATGTCAGTTTGTCATCAATGATAACACCCAAAAACTTCACCTCACTCACTCTACAAATCTCAACACCCTCAATTTTGAGTGGAACATCAACAGTTTTCTTTTTATTACTGAATATCATGTAATTAGTTTTTTCTAGATTTAATGATAATTTATTGATTTTAAACCAAGTTTGTATTTTGACAAATTCTGTCTTTATCAATTCCAACATTTGTTCTACATCTTCACCTAAACAGAAAAATGTGGTATCATCAGCAAAAAGTACACATTTAAGGAGTCCTGACACATTTACCAAGTCATTCACATATAAAATAAATAGCTTTGGTCCAAGTACAGAGCCTTGGGGAACTCCACATGTGATATTACAGAGGTCAGATCTTACATCATTTATTTGTACAAATTGTTTCCTATCTTTTAAATAGCTAGATACCCACTGTAATGCTGGTCCTCTAATACCATATTTGTTCAATTTTTCAAGGAGAATGGTGTGATCAATAGTATCGAATGCTTTTTTTAAATCAACAAAAATACTGACACAATATTGTTTTTGATCGACAGCAGTAGTTATTTGTTCCATTAATTCCATGAGAGCCATTGATGTAGAGTTTTTTGCTCTGAACCCATACTGACTGTTGCTTAGAATATTTTGTTTATCTATAAATTGATCTAGTCTGTTCACAAATAGTTTTTCAAGAATTTTTGAAAACTGTGGTAACAAGGATATAGGTCTATAATTGTTGAACACACATTTATCACCATTTTTAAAAAGAGGAACTACCTTAGCTACTTTCATATTATCTGGAAATATTCCTGTTGAAAATGATAAATTACATATATATGTAAACTAGGGATGCACCGATAAATCGGCCGGCCGATCGATCGGCCCCGATTTCCTTAATTTGGAGAGATCGGTGATCGGCCGATCTTTAAATGAGAAGCCGATTTTATCCACCGATTTTATCCTGCCTCCGCAGGTCGGAAAATCATGAAAACTTAGGGTGCATTTTGACCTTTTAACACATGAAAATCGGTATCGGCCAAAATCGGAATCGGCAGGTCAGACTTTCTAAAAATCGGTGATCGGTGATCGGCCGGAAAATTGAAATTGGTGCACCCCTAATGTAAACGGCTCAATAACATGGCTCATTATGTCCTTTACAAACATCATCCATGTCCAACCAGTCTTTTGATCTCTTGTCTGTAAGATTTATTACTACATTCATTATTTCCTCTTTGTTAGTTCCATTTAGAAGAATACTGTTTGCACAACCTGTAATTGAATGGCTCACATTATTATCTACTTTTGGTATTTTAGCTGCAAGGCTTGATCCATCCATCCATCCATTTTCGTCCGCTTATCCGGGGTCGGGTCGCAGGGGTAGCAGCCTAAGTAGGGAGGCCCAGACTTCCCTCTCCCCAGCCAATACATAGTTCCCAGACACGCTCCCAGTATTGCGCAAACCGGTTTTCGCACCACATCTAAAGGCAGAAGAAGGCAAGATGGCGAACGAGCAGAGCAAATTATACGGACAAAAACACGAGCTACCACAGCTTCACCAAGGAACAAGAGCAAACTGGCAGTGGTCGAGTTAAATGAGTTTGAGAAAGAAATCATGGCAGACGAATCAGACAACTTGTCACAAAGTAGTTACTCCGATATCATTAATTATTTAATTACTACAAGGAGCGAGCGCACACCGGCTTCACAGCACACCGGCTTCACAGCTTTAAATCCAAAAAAGATGTGTAAACTGTCTCAATCAGATCTAACCAGCTAAAAAAAGGTTTAACTAAAATAACACACAGCCAACAAACAGTCCAAGCTGAACACGGACCAGAACCAGCACTTTTGAGTCTTACCGTGTTGGAAGTTAGCATGTTGTTAGCATCTGGAGCGTGGCTCGCGGGAGCTCAGGTCGGACGGCGTGCATCCGTCGCGGCCGCGGAGGCACGTCCCATGGGACCGACGCGTCGCCCGCACGACTTGGCTCCCGTCCTCCTTCTCCAACTGGGACGGTCTGGTGGACCGTGAGGAGCAGAGGAGGCCATTGTCGCGTTAGCGAGATGCTAAGCTAACAGCATGCAAGACGGTTTGCTAAATAATGAAAAAAAAAAAAACAGCTCTAACACACAGACAGTTGTACTCTAACATTGTTCTGACATAGTTTCACAAAATGATTTATGTAGAATATTTTGTTTACCGGCCAAAAGGACGACGTCTTCCAGAGCAGATCCAAGCCAGACTCAGAGAGAGGAGCTGCAGTCCAGCTTCTCCGATGAGATAAATCCTTCACGTTTTCTTTTTTTTTGATTAACTGAAACCTGCGCGTTGCCCAAACGTCTACCCGACTGGAACACCCACTGACACAACACGAAGTAACCATTGCAATTAATTAGAAATTAACAAAAAAAACAACGTGAAAAATGGACATCTATCAGAACGCGCTCCAACTGCAGCTTAGCCTACCTGTGGGAGGGTCAAAAAGGACAACCCACAGATGTGACGTCACATGGGAACTATGTATTGGAGCAGCTCCTCTGGGGGAATCCCAAGGCGTTCCCAGGCCAGCCGAGAAACATAGTCCCTCCAGCGTGTCCTGGGTCTTCCTCTGGGTCTCCTCCCGGTGGGACATGCCCGGAACACCTCACCAGGGAGGCGTCCAGGAGGCATCCTAACCAGATGCCCGAGCCACCTCAACTGGCTCCTCTCGATGTGGAGAAGCAGCGGCTCTACTCCGAGTCCCTCCCGGATGACTGAGCTTCTCACCCTATCTCTAAGGGAGAGTCCAGACACCCTGCGGAGAAAACTCATTTCAGCCGCTTGTATCCGAGATCTCGTTCTTTCGGTCATAACCCAGAGCTCATGACCATAGATGAGGGTGGGAACGTAGATCGATCGGTAAATTGAGAGCTTTGCCTTTTGACTCAGCTCTCTCTTCACCACGACAGACCGGTACAGCGCCCGCTGTCAAAACCAAAAGCTTGATCCAACATTCACAAAATATTGATTAAAACCATTTACAATTTCATTTTCATCATGAACTTCATCGTTGTCTTTTACAAAATATTTTGAAATACCAGTTTTTGCTTTATGATTCTTCAGAACACTATTCATTACTCGCCATGTTGCTTTCATATCACCATTACTTTTATCTAATAATTTACTATAATATTCTTTCTTATGTTTCCTTATAATCCCTACTAATTTATTTTTATACTTTTTATATTTTTCTTCAGCGTTCTGAGTTCGCAATTTCAAGAAACATGAATACAAATAATTCTTTTTTTACAAGCATTTCTCAACCCTTTTGTCATCCATGGTTGGTCAACGATATTTCTCTTTGTATGATTTGTTTGCACACAATTCTTTTCATACAGAGCTTCCAAGATATTCATAAACTCATCATATGATCTGTTCACATCATCAACATACACATCATTCCAGTCTTGTTTATCTAGATCCTCTTTCAATTTTTCCAAAACTTTTTTGATGTGTTTATGATTTTTTTCTTCTTTGTAACTCATTTTGTGATGCTTTGATAATTTTTATAGATTGTGAAAACTTGTAAATGATCACTTAAGTCGGTCGTTAAAATACCACCTATCACATCCCCATTTGTTATATTTGTGAAAATATTGTCAATTATTGTGGCACTATGAGTTGTAATTCTTGTTGGCTTTGATGTCAACGGATACATATTTAAACTGTACATTGAGTTTATAAATATACTGATGTTATTTGAATCTGTTTTATTTCCCATATCAATGTTAAAGTCTCCACACAAAAAAACTTTTTTATTAAAACTCTTCTCCAATAGCTCCAAGATTTTATCAGTGAATATTTCTATATTTGATCCTGGTGATCTATATACACAACTTATTATTATGTTTTTATCGTTTTTGTTTATTATTTCTATTGTTATCATTTCCATAATATTATCAACAATTATTGACATTTCACTGTTTAATTTACATTTGATTTCATTATTAACAAATAGAGCGACTCCACCACCTCTTTTATTATTTCTGTTCATATGAAATAATTCATACCCTTCGATGTGAATATTATTTGTGTTTTCATCATTGAGCCATGTCTCTGACAGTGCTATTATCGTAAAAGTTCTATTTAACTGTTTTAAGTAATCTGTTATTTTGGATATATTTGCATTTATACTTCTGCTATTAAAGTGAATAATAGAGAGAACCCCATTTGTTATATTGATGTCATTAAACTGCTCTTCATTATAATATTCGCTATCTTTTATTACAGGAAAAAAATTGCATCAATTACATCTTCAACATTATATATTTTAGGTTCTGTGTCTTCGTATGTTGTCATGTTCTAATGTATTTGTTCATTTCACTGTATATTATGTCCATTTTGTGTGTAAGTTGTTTCATTGATTAGTGATTTGTCATCTCCTGAGTTCCTCCAAGTTTTTCCAGATCCTTCAGCTCTTTTATCATTTTAGGCTGAGCCCCTTCATGTGTTTTGATAAAGATGTTTCCATTTCTTGTCCATGTTGATACTATTTTGTTCTGTTTTTTTAACAACCTTGCTTCACGTGCAATGTTTCCATTTTTTTTGGTTAGATGTTCATTTATGTAAACTTTTGTTCCCTGCAGTTTTTTTGCTTGCATAATTACATTGTTTTTTAACTTCCTGCTAAGGAACTTGACGACTACTGACGGTTTGAATTTTGGTGATTTACTGGGCAGGGTGTGACAGAACGAAATGTCCCTATGTTCTATGTTAATGTTCTTGTTCTGTAAAAAGTAACTACATGCTCCTCCAGAGTCTGTAGTTCTTCCTGAGATGCATTCTCAGTTGGGTCTTTGTTAGTAAGAGTTCTTGCATATGTCCGACACTTACAAACATCGTCCTGTGATCACCAAGTTGTCTTGCTTTGTGTATTGTTCTAAGTCATCTATTTTTCGTTCCAGTTCAGCTATTTTATTGTCTTTGCTAATTATCAGTTCTTTCAGTTGTCTTATTTCATCAACCAGATTGGCCTGGGAATCCAGTTTTGCTGATAATTTTGCTATTTCTTCACCCATAAAGTTTAGTGAATTTTTAAAGTCTTGCATTTCTGCTGAGTTGTTTCCCTTCGACTCTGGTGCCTTTTGTCCACCTTTTCTCATCATACTTACAGAGTTAGTAGTCTAGTGGTAGCAGGTCTGTGGTTTGCAGTGGTGGGCCCTCTGACCGCTAGGGAGCGCTAATGTGCTAATCCGCTTATAGCGGACCTAAACTATTTAATAATAATAATAATAATAATAATGTCTTTGTCTGTCATCTGTGTATGTTTCCCATACACAGACGAAAGTCGTCTCTGCATTTAACCCAACCACCACCAGGTGGTGCAGTGAGCAGCCAGAAAGCGCTCGGGGAGCTGGAGAATTAGGTGTGCACTCATAGACACCCCAAGGTGTGTAGTGGCCGGGGCGCGAACCCGCGTCCTTCGGGTCTCAAGTCGAAAGCCCTACCACTACACCATCTTGGCTCCTATTTGTTAGCTTTACAGCGAATTGACTAACTTTTATAATTCATAAGCGGATTTGTGCTATTTTTATTTAAAATGCAGTACCGCTAATAACTAATTATCTATCAGTAAAAACGAAAAAACTTATTTACGAGCTCGGACGACTGCTAACAGACTATATCCTGTCAGCGCCGGATGTGGTCCGTGACAAAAAAGCGTCCCCCTCAGTCTCTTGGTGTGTGCTCTCTCTATAGCAGTTAGCAGCCAGTGTGTTACTCTGCAGCCTTATTGCTTGTTTTCGAAGAGTCAGACGAAGACTTTTTAACATGGAGGGTGAACTTGTGGATGTTTCTCAGCGGCCTACGCGACGCGTCTGGATTTAAAAAAGAAGTTCGCCATTAGCACTCTTCAAAATGGCGTCCGCGACGGCCACAGAAGCCAGGATTTTACAACAAAACACGGTAAAACAATTATTTCTTTGCTGAGAAAAAATATATTTCATAGCTGACGTTATAGCACAAGTTTTTCTGAGCTTGAGAGTTTCACGAAATGGTCAAATCTGCTGGATTTAAAAAAGTAGTTCACCATTAGCACTCTTCAAAATGGCGTCCGCGACGGCCACAGAAATTAAGAACATAAAATAGCTGACAGGGCAGCAAACTTACATACTCAGGGAATCACAAGGAACTCAGGAGACAGAGGCAACAGGAGACAATGCCAGGACAACGATAAACACAGAGATACAGACTTATTTTTGATTTGATTTGATGTTTATTCATTCATTTTAAAAGAACAATACAAAACAGTTTCATCAGATACAAGAATACAAGTAGGATAAAATGAAAGGAGCAGAAAGAAGATGATATCTTATTATTATATCTGCCCCTTATTTCACAGTTTGTTCAACCAATGATAACCTTCAAACTACATCACAAAATGAATAACTCTACTTAATTTTTCTAATACACAAACTACATCACAAAATGAATAACTCTACTAAATTTTTCTAACTGTAATACACAAACACACTAAGCTACATCATAAGTACAACATAAGTACACAAACACACTAAGCTACATCATATATAGTTTTTGAGCAAGTCCTTTTTGACCTTTTTCTTAAATGTATACATTGATTTTGCATTTTTAACATCACTCTCCAGAACATTCCACAATCGAACTCCCTGAATTGAGGTAGACCGTCCCTTTAAGCTGGTTCTGAATTGTGGTTTGATGAATATCTGTCCCTTTGAGATTGTAATAACTTTGGCCCTCATGCACGAAAATGTTCGTATTGTTATCCTAAATTTCTCCTACTTTTGTTCGTACGAAGCGTTCGTACGAACATGCCACGTCAGATCCAACAAAGTCTTCTATCCTCAGGAAAAGCGTGTAAACGGGCTGCTTAAAGTTGATGGATCCCACCTGTTCTACTCACCTGCGCGTGCTCGCGGGAATGTAATTTACATAATTTCCACCCCTCAAAACACCATATAAGGCCACGCTTCCTGCCTTCAGACAGCAGGAAGTGTCCATTCATTCAAACTCGAAGTAAAAGGAGGAACTTCACGCGTTCAGAGATCTGCTCTCAGTGGCGCTGTGGCTACCCCCCACCCCCCCGCAAGTGTCGGATGGTCAAATACCTTTAATTTTAGTGAACTGTGTTACATTATAGTTTCACTTATTCAGAAGAGCTGTGGCGCACCGCTACCCCCCCCCCGCAAGTGTCGGATGTGTTTTTCAACAGAAGCATTTTAAATTGTCTCGAAACTACTAACTTCATATTAATATTGTAGTGCATATGTTGTGTGTCCCGTGGGTCGTACAGTATCAGAAATCAAGAATAAATGGTTTGATCTGAAAATGGCTTCAAACAAACATCTCGCCGCAGCACGGACAGGAGGTGGTCAGGAGATGGTGGACAATAAATGCCACGCTGCAAGATGCCAACATGTTTTGCAGCACAAATGATGCGCGCACCTCCTGGTCAGCGCGCACCTCCTCCTGATCAGGGCGCCTCCTGATCAGCGCGCCTCCTGATCAGCGCGCCTCCTGATCAGGGCGCCTCCTGATCAGGGCGCCTCCTGATCAGCGCGCCTCCTGATCAGCGCGCCTCCTGATCAGGGCGCCTCCTGATCAGGGCGCCTCCTGATCAGCGCGCCTCCTGATCAGCGCGCCTCCTGATCAGCGCGCCTCCTGATCAGGGCGCCTCCTGATCAGCGCGCCTCCTGATCAGCGCGCCTCCTGATCAGCGCGCCTCCTGATCAGCGCGCCTCCTGATCAGCGCGCCTCCTGATCAGGGCGCCTCCTGATCAGGGCGCCTCCTGATCAGCGCGCCTCCTGATCAGGGCGCCTCCTGATCAGCGCGCCTCCTGATCAGGGCGCCTCCTGGTCGGGGCGCAACCACATTCTGCAGGTCATATTTCGGATCAGATATAATAATCTATTGCTCTGATGGTGTTTGCACAGCAGTCCAGCAATAGCATGAAGATCAGTCTTAATTCGTACTTGTTCTGCGGCGGTGTATGGGGATTTTATGTACCTGGGTGTTAATATGAGGAGCGGCTTTGATGACCAAGGGGAGCGCACGACTCACTGAAGCCTGCGCGACACACCAGACAAATTAAACTTAAAATTATAATTCTAATTCAAACAGAATAACCTATTGTCAAGAATAATTATGGTGCGTGAATATTTTAAACCCAAAATATTTTCTAAATAACGAAATATGAAGTTATTAGTGGAGAAATCCCGTCTGGATGACAGCAGACTGACGCTCCTAAATTATACGACAGGTCCGGACCACTCGTAAATTTTGTTCGTATCTGAGAAAAATCCTAGGATACGAAAACATTGTTGGATGCCACAAATGATCCTAAATCACTCGTACGCACAGTATAAGCACAAATCTGTGCGTACGAATGGTTCGTGCATGAGGGCCTTTGTCTTTTTTATAAAATTTATTTGGATATTTAAAGGTAATGTGTTATTATGAGCCCTATACATAACTGATAAAATACTATATTCTACCAATTCCTGGAATTTCAATAAATTTAGCTGAAGAAACAAGGTGTTTGATGGGTGACTGAAATGTTTTCTGGTGATTACTCTTACAGCTCTCTTTTGTAAAATAAAAACAGGCTTTGTAATTGTTTTGCACGCTTTTCCCCAAACCTCAATACAATAGATTAAATGTGGAACAATGATTGTGTTATACAACATATACAGAGCTTTATCAATTAAAAAATCCCTGACTTTATATACAGGTACATGAACACACAGCATGACAATCACAAACACCTGGACAACAAAATGGAGGAGATAAGCAAGACAATTAACAGAGAGACCAGGGAGTGTAGGGATGGGGACCCATCACCTGAGAGCAACATGCTTACAACTGTTATCTTGAAGTTCTAGGGTGTAGAGAGCCACAGAAACGGTTATGGTAGGCCGGATTTGGCCCACGGGCCTTGAGTTTGACACATGCGATCTAGTGGTACTAAAAGTAACAAAAGAAGAAAAAAAACAGCCAAATATGTCAGCAGTTTAGCTAACAGACTTTGGAATGGGTACATTTTGTCCTTGTCAAACCTGTTGAAGAGAACCAAACTAAATACTCTGAAACTCAAACAACTTACTGTATAACAGTTCATGCACCGCTAGTTGGCAGTGTAGTGCAAATATTGCATAACTTGCTGCTACCAATTGTTGAATTTAATTAGCGGATTAGAATTAGCTTCCCCTAATTTTCATAAGACATTAGTGCTTTTGAAATTGCGGACCTAAATAAATTAATTAGTGCTTTAGAAATAACGGAACTAATTTTTGGATTAGCGTTGCCCACCACTGCTGGTTTGTTTGCTGAACCACGTGGCCCTTCCACGAGGCTCACAGGCCTAACGATGGTGGCTGTGGCCCAGCACCCAGATCAGCAGTTATCAGATCAGAACTCACGGTCTCAGCAGCCTGCAGCAATCAGATCTGTTATCCGAAGAGGTTGGCTCACTAGCCCGGCTTAGACGGCAGTCCTCCGGTTCACGCACGGTGCTCGGCCTCCTCCGGTCGCAGCAGCTCCGATGTTAGCCCAGTTAGCACAGCACGTAGCTCCAGGTGCAGCTCTGATGCTAGCCCAGCTCCAGACGGCGGTCCTCCGGTTCGCACACGGTGCTCAGCCCAGCTCGAAGCTCCAGGCGGCGGTCCTCCGGTTCGCACACGGTGCTCAGCCCAGCTCGAAGCTCCAGGCGGCGGTCCTCCGGTTCGCGCACGATGCCCGGCCTAGCTCGAAGCTCCAGGTGGCGGTCCTCCGGTTTGCGCACGATGCCCGGCCCAGCTCGAAGCTCCAGGTGGCGATCCTCCGGTTTGCGCACGGTGCTCGGCCTCCTCCGGTCATAGCAGCTCGGATGTTAGCTCAGTTAGCACAGCACGTAGCTCTGATGCTAGCCCAGCTCGTAGCTCCTGACAGCGGTACACCGGTACTTGCATGGCGCTCAGCCTCCTTCGGTCGCAACAGCTCCGAGGTCTGCACACGATACCTGTCGACAACTTTTCAGTCCGTGCGGCGTTCAGCCCTCTCTGGTCGCGGCGGCTTTGAGGTCGGCTAGCCAGTAGGCTTGTTATAGATTAACCGATTCGACCGGATATCCGGTTTGACAAGCTAGCGATGTGGTTGCATCGGTAGCAGCCACGTAAACCGACAGCAACCAGCCACAAATTCAGAGATGAACCGGTTGAAAAGACACGGACCGGTTATCGCGAGACTTGCTGGGTTTACAATGCGTTTCTAAAACAACGCGAGAGCGAAGCTATTCTCACGCATGCGCCATAGCTCACCAAGAGCACGAGCGAGCATGGATGTAAATAGTAGCCGCGCGCGCTAGCGAGTCACCGCGAAAGATTTTCAACACATCAGCCAGACAAAAATCTAAAGTGTGGAACGTTTTCGGGTTTTACTAGAAGGACGGAAAACTCGACAAAAGCCACGCTATTTGTAAGCTATGCAGCGCACCTCCGAAGTACACTGGTAGCACAACAAACCTCGACCAACAACTTTTCAAGCCTCACAACAACGAGCAGGATCATGCAGCTGCCACACACAAAGCGACGGGTAACGTTATCACTAAATTTTACGGGCAACTCAGTGATAGTTCACGAGCTACACAGGCCTTGAAGATCTCTTCCACACTGTTTTAAGTCCCTGCCCTTCCTCAGTAGCAGTGATAACTCCTGTCAATGAGCCCACAGAATGGGTGAACAGTCTTGTTGTTACACAGAAGAATAAACACGTTGTTGGACCCGAACTGCGTTGTCTCAGCCTTCACCTATAATATAAGCTGCATGACTATGACCCACAGCCATACAAGATTAATAAGAAGCATAAAGCTACAACAGTAGCCATGATGCAGAGAGGACATTCACAAGCCTATCAGCAAAAACAACATCCCTGCATCACAAGGTAAATCCCCCAACACACTGTCAAAATACATCTTACAGTCTGCTGTGTTTTGTTGCTGTCACTAGATTTATTCTGCCTACTGTTTTTTGATTGTTTACACTGCATTTAACCATACTGTACACTAAATGTAATGTCATGTTTTATTTCTAGGTAACGGGGGATTCAGTTCAGAGAGGTCCAGTGCAGACTGAACCTGCAAATGGACATCTTGATGTCTGCAATGATGCACCCCAGACCCAAGATGAGCATACAGGTTTGTGTTTTATAACTTGTGATCAAGAATGAGCTGACTTTGTCTTAAACTTGTGCTGCAGTCATTGTATCAGCATAAAACACATTCACTATAATGAGAGAATCTGCATGCACAGAAAGAGTTAAATAATCATCATGATGATAATGATATATCTTTTACACATGTACACGAGTCCCTACATAAATAAATTCTGAACATCAGATGAAGATTTTTACATAAAATGGTAAAGTCAGTAAAAAAAAAACTTCATGGCAAACATAGCCAGTAATATATGGTGCATGTTTTCTATTTCAGATGATGAACCACCTTGTAAAAAGAAGAAAATGTCAGCGCTGGACGAGCTGTTGGGAGACTTTGAAGTGAGGATGGCAACTAGATCTGTGAGGGACCAGGCCAGTGAAGAAGTCAAGAGGTACAGAGAGCATGTTTTTATATTAATCCGTGCCCACCTGCTCACACAAACTCATGTTCGTGCTGCTGTTGTTAGGTGTACTGTTCTTGCATTATGTTTTGTATTATTAAGTTCAAGTTCAAGTGTTTATTTGTCATATGCAGGTTAACACAGGGTTAACTTAGTACAATGAAATGCTCAGGATGAGAAAAAACGATTTTGACTTGCTAAAAAACAAACAACAAGCAAACAGGAAATACTAAAGCATGCAATGAGGGTACAAAATAAACTACCAAAAAGTGAAACAGTAATTATAATATTTACAAAGTTTCTGAAGAGAAAAATAGTAAACAACATGGTAGAATTTTAACGGTGAAGCAGGATGAATTTGTGTGAATAACTATTTCAAGGTAGTAATGAAATATAAGCTAAAATGCACATGATCTATATTGCACATAACTACCAAACTACAGGTTGTGTGACAGGTTATTGCACAGGACTCAGGAGCTTTGTGCTTATAGCTTATTCCTGGTTTTTTTTTCCTAGTGATTTTTATTTTATTACATGCTGCTGTAACCATTTGTGCCTTTTATATTTTTTCTGTATTTTCTGTAGGAAATTTTCTTTTAGCTGGTCTTTAGGTCCATGTTTAAAAATAAACACATTTAACATGTGATTATTTTGTTTGGCTTTTTACTTTATTTTTACCAGTGCTTTACAGCACCCTTTTAGATATGATATATGTGGACTTTTACAAATTTAAAAATGCTCTAAGAATGTCACATTGATAGAAATGGTCCTTTTTCTTTCATAATGAAATATTTGTCTACCGGTACATCAACAAATATTAAAACGTAGAATTATTTGAAGTTTAATCGAACCGAATCGAACCGAATCGCTTTTACACTGCATCGAATCGAATCGTTCCGTTTTTAAAATAAATCGTTTTTGAATCGAATCGTAACCCTTGTATCTAGATGTGAATCGAATCGTCTGTCACACAAAGATGTACAACCCTACTAGCCAGCTTAGCCTGTGGCTTGAGACGCAAGCTCGTTCAGTCAAGTTCAGTCCTCACTGACGGAACACTGCAGGTAATCATGTCCTGAGAGCGCACACTGTAGCTGCACTCACGCAAAGACATGTAGGAGGAGATGTATGAGGGCAGCAGACCAAGAAGTGATTTAAAGATGAAGATGTACCAGTGGAAGAGTCTGCGTGAGGTTAATGATGTCCAGTTAACCAGTGAATACAGGGTGCAGTGGTGGGTACGATAATCACAGCCAGTTATGAATCTTAGTGCACCATGATAGACAACATCCAACATCTGCAGGGTGCTTGTAGGAGCATTCATGTAGAGAATGTCACCGTAATCAATGGAGGGAAGGAAAGTCACAGATACAAGGCGTTTCCTAGCATTCAGTGTTAGACATGATCTGTTTCTGAAAAAGAAACCCAGTTTAACTTTCAGTTTCTTCACTAGGTTTTCCACGTGGAGTTTAAAAGAGAGATGTGAATCGACCAGGATACCCAAATATTTATAGGAATCAACAAACTCAATAGGGACACCATTTGAGGATAAAATCAGAGGAAGAACTGCTGGGACCGACTTCCTATTTGAAAAAAAAAACCCTTTGGTTTTATCAGCATTTAGGACAAGTTTGAGCCGGAACAAATCTGATTGTCTTAGTTGCTCTAACCACTCAGCCATCAGCAGTTACAGTGTTCGGGTCGTTTTTTATGGCACAGGTGATGCCGTTCTCTATGTTTTGTTGTGCTTTTAATTTCATGCAGCCACTGAAGCTTATTGAGGAGGCAGTTTGTGCTCTGAGTGCCCCCCCAGCTTTAATAGGTCTGTCTAATGCATCGGATGGACTGCACACTTCGGAGCGAGTCCAGCAGATGGATTTCAGAGGACAGAGGTCTGGAGACGGTTGGATCGGTGGAAAGACGCCCTCTTCTTGAGCAGCCGGGATGTGCAGTGTTGATTTATTCCAGGAGGAACACAGACGAACAGTTATGCGCTTCACATCCCTCCCTCTCTCTCCCTCTCTCCCTCTCTCTCTCTCTCACTCTGTGTTTTTCAGCCAATCTGCGCGCGGTGACGCTGCGTAAAGGCAGGCTCCAGCCGTGGCTTCATCATCATATTTAACACACCCACCCAGATATTCCCACATGCTACAAGGAGCTCATTCTTGGCCCCCTCCCCCCACCACCCCCCTCCAGCTGCGCTCCTAGAGGACTCTGGACTCTGGACCACCTTCTACCTGCGCAGAACGCTCCAAAGCTTGCTGCCTGTCCCCCACCACACACCCCTCTCTCCCGTGACGCGCCACGGATTGCTGCTGGATCGATTTCCGGGGACTTTCCCCTCCAGGACATTGAAATGTGACGAGCTCCACTGTTTGTTTTTGCTTTTTCTTTTTAAATGTTGAGCCACTCGGATCGAGGTCGCGCGCAGGCAGATCGGGTTCTTCTCTCCCGGAGTGTTTTGATTTTTGTTTGGAAGAGATCCTCTCCAGCCGGGGGGAGGATGAGGCTTGCGCACACCGCTCGCTGGTGTGAACCGACTCGACCTGTTCTACCTGGACTCGTGCGGGCGACTTTGCGCCTCTGAGCTAAAAATAGTCTCCAGTCGCGCAGGACTCGGATGTTGTAAAAAAAAAAAAAAAGAAGAAGAAGAGAGGGATAGAGAGAGAAAAAGGCTGACGCCTTCCCTCAAGACGGCCAGTGAAGATGGCTCCTACGTGTTCAACGTGTACTTCATCCGCCTGGCGTGCAGTGTGATCAACATCATCAGTGATGTAGTGAGCCTGCTCCTCTGCGTGCTCATCATCTGCACCAAGTGCTCGCATCTGCTCAAGCGCGAGACCATGAAGATGATCCTCCTGCGCCGCTTCCGGGTCCTCATCCTCATGGTGTTCCTCATCGCGTGCTCCGTGCACATCATGATCGACTTGCTGCCCAAGCTGGAGAGGCACGGAGGAGGAGGAGGCTGCTCGTGCGCCACCAGCGAGCAGCCGCAGAGCTGGGGAGGGAAGCAGCTGCTGCAGGGCTGGCCCAGCAGCAGCAGCAAGCACACCCTCCGGATCCTGCAGGACTTCAGCATTGAGCCCAGCTCCAACGGGTCCTCCCCCCCGGAGAGGAGCAGGGCTGCGGGGGAGGAGGGCGCGCGCGCCGGACAGAGGCTGCGCGCGCCGGACAGGAGCTCCAGGCTGTCGGCTCTGTTCGAGCATCCTTTATATAAAAAGTCTCCCCCGCCTCTCACGGACGAGGACACGCTGTTCAACGTGAACACGGACATGAGGTTTGAGCCCAAGGCTGCAGAGGAGGAGGCATGGTAAACAACAACAAGGAGTTTTTATTCAAACTTTCATCTCCTGTCATGCTTACGGAGCCAAGTCAGCCATTTCAGCACTTTTTATTAAAAGTTTTCATCGTGCACAGAATGAAAACGTGCCCAACATTAAAAGAGCAAAAGTAACAATTTTCAAAAAAAGAAGTTAAAACGGTTTCTGAAGTTAATTTGCGCGATTCCCTAAATGATCATCAATCAACCAATCAAACTTTATTTATAGAGCCCTTTTCAGCAGCCAGAAGGTGCACAAAGTGCTGCACAAGAAGCAAAAAAAACAATCAATTAAACAGTTAGAAAACAGCCAGTAAAAAAAATTAAAACAATTAAAACATAACAAGAATGACAAAGAATTTGTATTAAAAGCATGCCTGAATAAAAAGGTTTTAAGATTAAATTTAAAAAACTCCATATCAGTGATGGAGCGCAAGTCCAGAAGTATGATTCCAGAGTCTGGGTGCAACAACAGAAAAGGTCACCCCATCGTTTGTAGTTGGTCTTTGGAACAGACAGGAGAAATGTATTAGATGATCTCAGTGTTCTTCTATATTCACAGACAGCTACAAGATCA
>JBBPBX010081107.1:0-16022 GCA_038048925.1 Garcialebias charrua | reverse complement strand
CACAGCAGATAAAGACTTCAATGGATTCATTTTGATGTGGAATGAGATTGGTTAATTTACCGGTAACTTGCTTGTCAGACTCGTTGGCTTGTTATGTTAATTAAGCCTGTTCATGATCCCAGGTATTTTCTCTGTGTTATTATTATTTCAGATTAAATGTCTGTTCTTGCACTTTGTGAAATACACTTCTAAATAAATGTGACTTTCACTCCGAAGCAACTTACAGGGTAAGTTAAATACCTTTGATACATCACATTTTCTTCATGTCTCAATAAAAGCACTGTCCTGCTTGTTATTTAAATCTAACCCAAGAGAAAAAGTTATTTAATTGTTCCCATATATATATCTTTAAAAGAAAAAAATATATAATAAGTAAACTTGAAAAGAAAAGTTTAATTAAAAGGACTCAGCACTGAAGACATGTACAATTTAAAAAAAAACAGAGGGAGGAAAATAATAACTACTGTATTTTTAGCCTGTATGACATATTTATGGATTGTTTTTTCTTCTTAAACTTTTCACAAGCTATCTGAGGATTAAATATGAAACAAACATTGAGGCGCTGAGGTTAGAACAAAGTTTTATTTGGATACAGCAGTTTAATAGAGTAAACAAACGTAGTCTTCACCTCCTCAGCAGTGGGGCTGGTGCCCTGAAACACAGAATAAACATTACATTAAAACAGTTTACACTTCTCCATTATAACAGGATTAGATAATTTTCTACAGCGTGAATGTGGGTGAAATGAAAAATAGAACTTCAGCTCAGCTCTGAACGAGGGTCTGGGTTTAACCAGGCTAGAAGGCCTCAGGATTGTACGGTTTTTTGAATAAACAAATAAAATATTTCCGGATAGTTAGAAACAAATTGATTAGGGCCGAATGAACCGTCACGGTTGGAAGGATTGATCAAAAAGGATTATGACATTCTATCTCAATAATTTTAGGTTATAACACTTAAACAAACGGGAAATTTGGAAATTGCAGTGGGACCTCCCGTTAGCATAGCATAGGCTGTCCAACAGCGGACATTTTATAACTTTGTAACGGTAGACAGCTCACATCGGATTCGCTTAACAAAGCATACAGAGTGACGTCGTGTAGAGAAACGATAAGCAGAGAGTGGATTACCAATTTGGAAGACGTATTTTTGTGAATAGCTCCAGTGAATGTACACGTCTTGTGAGCGTTGACCGGAAAACAGGGTTGCCAGATCTCTAGACCGAAAGAAGCGATCAGCTCCTTCAAAACAAGCACAAATAAGCGACTTAATGTCCGCGAGCAACACGTCCTCATTCCTGACTCCTCCTGCATCTTACGTTTGGTCAGACCGCCCCCTGCAGCCCTCTGCGTCACTCTCTTTTTGAAGTGGGAACTCCCTACTCGTCAGTACTTCACGCAAAGAGTTCTTAGTGAATGTTATTGAGCTGTCTAAGCGTACTTGTGTACAGTAGGTGGCAGTATCACCTCTGAAAATAAAATAAAATAAATAAATAAAATGACCGGAAGACGGGTCCCAGCCGTAAAAAAAAGAAAAAACAAGGAATTAGCTGATGTGATGTCATCGTAAATGCGACCTACATTTTTCCACATGCGGTAAGTTGAATAACTCCAAAATGTTTCTGTACTATTACAATCAAAACAACAACAAAAAAACGAACTTGTTAGCTTACAAAGTTGCTGATGGCAGTTTTAGGGTTTAATTGTGGCAGCAACTGTGCCACAGCGCATGTCTGAAGACATAAATACGTTTTTATCTGCCAAAAATGTGCAGTAAAGTTGCTAATCCTTCACTGCTAGTGCTTAGCTAATCATTTAGCTAGCCATGGTAGATGCTGGTGAAGATTCTCAGTCGTCCAGGACATGATAAAATCAAAAAAGGCGTTCAATACATAACTGGACTTTATTTATTTATTTACAAGTCCAGTTGTTTCTGTATTGAACGCCTTTTTTTTTTATTTTAGCCATGGTAGAGTCACAGAAATGTTAATACTCAAGCTTTTTGTTGCCACTTTGTATAATCTGAGGGTTTCTAAGCATCAGTGTTCCAAGGCTGGGCTCATAATGATATAGGATTCAAGGATTTATATTGTCATTCACATCACATGTGGTACATGATGTGGAATGAAATGTGCACAGGGCCCCAGTTACATCCAACAAAATACAAACTGTAAAGAAAAACAGTAGTAAGATCCAAGACATGAACTAACAGTATACTACATTCACTAAACTATTACTACTAATACACAAAACTAAGAATACACTAATCACTAATAGAACAAAAACAAAAAAACAAACAAAAAAGCGTTCAATACATAAACAACTGGACTTTATTTGTTTATTTGTACAGTATTTGTAAAGGGAGCGGCCGTGGCGTAGTGGTAATGGCAGTCGTCCCCCGATCGGAAGGTTGGAGGTTCGAATCCCAGTTCCCCACACCATGTGTCGTTGTGTCCCTGGGCAAGACACTTAACCCCGAGTTGCTCCCGGTAGGACTGGATGGCGCCTTGCATGGCAGACTACCGCTACCGGTGTATGAATGGGTGTATGAATTGTTGGATGGCTGGTACTGTGAAGCACTTTGGGGCCCCTCATAGGTGGCTGGAAAGCACTATATAAATAAGCTCCATTTACCATTTGTAACAGAAGACGTTTCGCTCTTCATCCAAAGTGCTGAAGGGCGAAACGTCTTCTGTTACAAATAAAGTCCAGCTGTTTCTGTATTGAACGCCTTTTTTTGATGTATCATGTCCTGGATGACTGAGGATCTTCACCAGCATACAAAAACAATGTGCCAAAACAACAGCAGCACGAACATGAGTCCATGTGAGCAGATGTGGACGAATGAACACAGCAACATGAAGTAATCAGCAATATTACAGTGATTTTTTTTTCACAGTGATTTTTTATTAGAAATGTTATTAACTCTATACTGTATATTAAAAAAAATCTTTTTTTTTTTTTTACAGCTGGTTGCATTCAGAAGACCAGCTGTCCCTCTAATGACATTCAGTGTGAGGTGGCCTTTGCTCCAGAGACTGTTGGTATGTCTTTAGTAGATCATATTTTTAGCTTTTCCAAGCAGCTTACCGGTATATATTCTATAATAAACTTTAACAAATGTTTTTTTTTTTTAAGAGTCTTTTCTACAAGAACTCCAGAGCTTACTGGATATTGCTGCAGGCGACCTTAACAAATCATTACCACCAAAAGTTCCTCTGGCTTCCTCCAACTGGAAAACAAGAAAAAGTCTCGTTTCAGAGAGTTGGAAGGCAGAAAGACCTCGTGTGGTGAACACCATGGCAGCTCAACACAGTGTATCAGTATAACTCTAAAATAATAAAGTTTTTCATTCTACCTTTTTTGTTGTTTTAGGTCGTTATGATCTGAGCATGCCAGAGCTGGGGTGTGAGGGATGTGATGCTACTTGGACCTGTGGAGTGATGCTACTTGGACCTGTGGAGTACATGACTTAAATCTAAGTTATTTTTGGCCTGCCACCCTTTGCTTTTCCACTCTATATGCACCAGATGTGTTCTTTACGTTTCAAGAAATGAAGAAGGCGGCACCAGGTCTCCTGTCGAGCATTTCTGAAAATGCTGGATCAACGAACTGTCAGCTTTGGACGTGTAAGTACTTTGGTGTACATATCCTAGAAGGACTGTCAAATTCCATCCTTGAAGGTCGATGTTTTTCAACTCTTTGATGTACCTGGTTCAACACCTGAATCATATGGCTGGGGCCTCAGCATGCAGTCAAATTATATGGAGTCCTGCTAATGGCCATATTATGTGAATAAGGTATGTTGTGCCAGAAACATGCCTAAAATTTTCTGGACACCTACGCTCGATGCCTGGATTTGTACACCTATGTCATACAGCATGGTTCTTTATAATTCTCCTTTTGTTAGTTTGTTTTGTTTTTTGTCTCTCACTTTAAAACAGACGGGCAAGATCTCGGTGGACAGCTTCCTGAAAAGTTTTTTCGAGTGGGAAGCTGTAAGACATGAGTTGGATAAAATGTTAAGGAAGGATCCCTTCACGTGTCAAGCATGTACTCCAGATATGCTTGCAGTTTCCGTGGATGGAAATCGCAAGCATTACTGTTTCAAGAATGCATCAAATTTTGGCAAAATATGTACAATGTTGTTGTTGTATACAGGTAATCCCCGACTTACGAGCGAGTTCCGTTACTAGGACTATCTCTTAAGACAAAAATCTCGTAAATCGGGGACTACCTGTATATATATACAGTATTTATATACCGCACCAGCCGCCACTGATAACACGTACATGTGCGGTAATGCCTATCCTAACACTTTAAAACATTTTAAAAGTGCATAATGTATATAAAAATTAATTTCTTACTTTGAGCGGCAGCTTCTGTCGTCTGTTTGCCTCCGCTCCGTTGCGTGAGCTCCGCTGCGTTACGTCCGAGCCCCGCAGCTTGCTGGAGCACCACGCAGTTTAAACTTTTTAAAGGAAGGACTGTTAGTATGTTAACTTCATACATTTGGAGCCAGAGAAAGATTTTAATAACTTACCGAAAGCTGTCTGCGCGCGCCGCCTTTAGCTGCACCTGTTAGTATTTAGCCCCTCCGAATCTGCAGCTCCGGGCAGTCCGGTTTAGCTGCACCTCCAAAAAGGCTGTTGGCTTTGTTTCTCCAAGTTAGCTCGGGGTCCCCCGATATCTTAGGCTTCCAGTCCGACATCGAGGCAAGCTCCAGGAACCTCTGATCGCACAAAGCCGGCTGTCAGCTGCAGCTACGAGGCTAATGTTAGCTTGTTGCTCCTCCGGTCCGGCTCGTTGCTGTCTGCAGCTTCACGCAGTCAACAGTGTCGTTTTGCTTCGCCCATCTGTTCCTCCACAAAACCACCGTTCAGCTCCAGATCATGTATCCAAGCGCAGGAACCTCTGATCGCACAAAGCCGGCTGTCGGATGGAGCTACGAGGCTAATGTTAGCTCGTTGCTAATCCAGTCCGGTTGGCTGTCTGCAGCTTCACGCGGCGCAGGAGCGCTCGGCGGAGCGATCGCGGCTGCTGCTCCAGTCCTGAGACATCCACAGAGTTCAGCGAGTGTTTCCAGCTAATTTATCCGTATGAGGCATCCTCTTATGGGAGAAATAGTGATCCAAAGCCGGCTGTCGAGTGCCTATACTGGCGGACCTCACTTGACTGCACTTGGCGAGCGTAAAATGGCTGACACGGATGCATTTCTGGAAACACCGGAAGTTGCGTGAATACGCTTCAAGATTGAAACAAAACATATAAAATGATTATACTTATTTATAAAGCCATTTAAAACAACCACAGCTGCAACAAAGTGCTGTACACATGAAATTAAGAACATTTAAACACACCAAAAAAAAAATATATATATATATATATTTTCATATTTTTATTAAATATGATAATGTTGTAAATCTGGAACCTTGTAGGTCGCTGTCCTCGTATGTCGGGGACCCCCTGTAAGTGACTAATGTTCACTACCTTTGGACCATAACACCTCATAATTGTTTTTTTTTTTCCAGATATGAGGAACCTGCAATATTTGAGGACCTCTTCATAGCCAAGGATGAAGACGTGGGAAGATTTGTGGAGTATGTACACAAAACAACCAAACATGTAAGACTTCAGATTATATATACATAACTACAATAATATTTAATCCTGTAATGATGGTAGGTCTCACCACAGTCACTGTAAATTTTATGCATTCTAGGTTTCTGGAAGAGGTGTTTGTGGTGGACAGTGGCCAGGGAGACCTCCCAGAGATCCAGCAGTAAGCTGGATGAGGAGGGATTGGAGCTTGCTGTGTGCAGACATGGAGTGCCCTATTTAGTGCCCTAAATATGTACAAGGGTGAAATATTTGCTTATCCCTTGTACCTGCAGCAACGGCTGGCCAAAAGGCAGATCACCTTTTTTTGTATGGATGTTACTTGCAAGTACTGGCCATATCTTGAAAAAGTGACAAAAAGCTGTCCTGAGTTACAACACCTTCTCCAAATGAAGCCATTTCTCTTGGTTTTTCATGCCAAGGCCCATGACTTCAAATGTGAGGTATGAAACACTGATTAGGCATAGAATCACCTTGTTGGAACACTTCCACATCTGTATCACCATCTTTGACTCAGTTATTTTTATTTTATGTGTGCATGCTTTATTCAGGTCAAGTGGAGTGGAGCATATCAAGATGGTGCTGGTTTGACTCTAGGGGAGGAAGTGGAGCAGTGTAATACAATTCTCTCAAGGATTGCAGTTACGACAAAACATATGTCCAAAGCAGGTGAGGAGGCCAAATATTGGTTTCCTCTTATTATAAGTATCTAACAATGATGATGGAAAACACTTAATATTGTGGGCTTTCTGTTTACAGGACAGATAGACATGCTGACTCTTATGGCCATGCGCTAGAATCAGCAAAAAATGGACTACTTGACCACCTCACTGACCGGTCGATATCAGAAGGTAATGAAACTAGTGTTTTTTTATTTTTATGCCTATACATGCTTTGTTCTTTGAATGTGATTTATTTATTTATTTTAATTTATTTGCAACATAGGCAAAGAAACGCTCTTCAAAACTGACTTCAGAACCTGGAGTCCTTAAGAACCGAGTTTTCTGTGACTGACAGTCAACTGGGTGACTGGGTCAGTGATATACAGGAGTGGGCAGAAGGTGAGCAAATACAGTTGTAAAATTTGATGAAATTGCAAAAATACTTCTGGGTACCGGTATATATTACAAGTTTCTTACTTGATTGATTTGTCTTGGTTATAAATGCATTTCAGACTCTATCAGTCTTGCAACAAAGAGAAGGGCATTCGATGGCGTCCTTGCAGTAAGAAGACCAAGAGGAGAAGAGGATCCTTGTAAGAGAGATTGAACGTTGTCACAATTCTTTGGCCTCTTAATTGATTTATGTTTATTAAATTTGTTCATTTTTTTTTACAAAAGAAACTTTGTTTTGCTCGTTTTTTGATACTTTGTTTAAAAAAAAAAAAGTATTTCTTTTGTTTTTTCTCTTTTTTGTTTTCTATTGTTTATTGTTTGTTTATTGTTTAAGGAAATTCTACCATTGCTGTTCATCGTTCTTTAGTTTTAGCAGGTCGCTTTTGTAAATGAGCCCATGAGGTTCAATAAGATTTACCTGACTAAATAAAGGTTGAATGAAAAAACACATCTATGGTCATGAGCTTTGGGTTGTGACCGAAAGAACAAGATCTCGGATACAAGCGGCTGAAATGAGTTTTCTCCGCAGGGTGTCTGGACTCTCCCTTAGAGATAGGGTGAGAAGCTCAGTCATCCGGGAGGGACTCGGAGTAGAGCCGCTGCTTCTCCACATCGAGAGGAGCCAGTTGAGGTGGCTCGGGCATCTGGTTAGGATGCCTCCTGGACGCCTCCCTGGTGAGGTGTTCCGGGCATGTCCCACCGGGAGGAGACCCAGAGGAAGACCCAGGACACGCTGGAGGGACTATGTTTCTCGGCTGGCCTGGGAACGCCTTGGGATTCCCCCAGAGGAGCTGCTCCAAGTGGCTGGGGAGAGGGAAGTCTGGGCCTCCCTACTTAGGCTGCTACCCCCGCGACCCGACCCCGGATAAGCGGAAGAAAATGGATGGATGGATGGATGAAAAAACACAATACAAGACAATCCCATAGATGATAACATACAACATATAAAAAAAATGAAAGGTAGCAGAAAGAAGAATAAATCTTATTATATCTGCCCCTTTTTTCAAACAATCAGATTAAACAATAATAATCTTCCACCAACAGTACAAAATGACTAACTCTTTCTAATTTTCTAACTAATACAATACACATTACGTCATTTCATATATATTTTTTAACAAATTCATTTTGATCATTTTCTTAAATGTAAACATTGACTTGGCATTTTTAACTACATTCTCCAAGCCATTCCATAATCTAATTCCCTGGATTGAGGTAGAACGTCCCTTCAAACTAGTTCTGAATTGTGGTTTTACAAACAACTCTGTCCCCTTAAGATTATAACAACTTTGTCTTTTAACAAAATGCATTTGGATATTTAAAGGTAAAGCGTTATTCTGAGCCCTATACATAACTGATAAAATATTATAATCTACCAAATCATAGAACTTCAATAACTTCAGTTGATAAAATAATGTACTAGATGGATGACAGTAACGTTTTCTAGTGATAATTCTTACAGCTCTTTTCTGTAATACAAAAATAGGCTTTGTGATTGTTTTACACGCTTTCCCCCAAACATCAATACAATAGATTAAGTGTGGAACAATGATTGTGTTATACAACAAATACAGAGCTTTATCATTCAATAAGTCTACTGTTTTGCTAGTTTTTTTATTGTTTTGCTAGTTTTTTTATGTGTTTTGCTAGTTTTTTTATGTTTTGCTAGTTTTTTTTATGATTTGCTAGTTTTTTTTTATGTTTTGCTAGTTTTTTGATACTTTGTTAAAAAAAACAAAAACTTTCTTTTGTTTTTTTGTCTCTTTTGTTTTCTATTGTTTATTTTTTGTTTGTTTATTGTTTAAGGAAATTCTATCACTGCTGTTCATTGTTCTTTAGTTTTAGCAGGTCGCTTTCGTAAATGAGCCCATGAGGTTCAAAAGATTTACCTGACTAAATAAAGGTTGAATGAATGAAAAAGTCTCTGACTTTGTACAGTACTGCAATCGATTTAGCTATTTTTATTCTTACAGAATTTATGTGTTGTTTCCATGTCAGTTTGTCATCAATGATAACACCCAAAAACTTCACCTCACTCACTCTACAAATCTCAACACCCTCAATTTTGAGTGGAACATCAACAGTTTTCTTTTTATTACTGAATATCATGTAATTAGTTTTTTTTAGATTTAATGATAAATTATTGATTTTAAACCAAGTTTGTATTTTGACAAATTCTGTCTTTATCAATTCCACTTTTGCAGGCATGTCATAGTTGTTATTTTTCTTTCCCGCATGTTTGTGCACATTAGAGTATTTTCCTGGTAATTTTTAAATCACTTTTACTGAATTTAGATTGTCATCATGCTATTATTACTTCTACTAGGGTAATCACTTGTGGTTATGTTAAGCAGTTTAAAAATGGCTTCAACAGTACATTGATTGTGGATTAACTAACATAACCAACACGTGCTTTTCAATGGTGTATTGTTATTTCATTTTTCATAGAAAGGTGTTAATCTGTGTATTAGTTATTAATCCAGTCTACACTAAAGTGTGTATAGGTGGAATGTTTTTTTTTCTTCCTATTTTGTCACTAGAAATCAGATCAATTTCTCTGCAAAAATATATCCGAACAATACAATCATTAAATACGTGTCTTAATTGTCAAGACCAGCTTCTTTCAGCTCCGTCTGCTCTCCAAAGTCAAGTCATTTCTTAGTCGTGGTGATCTGGAGAAGGCCATCCATGCCTTTGTGACCTCCAGACTTGATTATTGTAATGCTTTGTATCTTGGCATTAATCAATCCTCCATCTCCCGTTTACAGCTTGTACAGAACTCTGCCGCGCGCTTTTTGACCAACACACGAAAATATGAACACATCACTCCTGTCCTGTCCTCTCTACACTGGCTCCCAGTTCAGTTCAGGATACAGTTCAAGTTGCTGCTGTTTGTTTTCAAAGCTCTGAATGGACTTGCTCCCCTCTACATCTCAGAACTTCTGAAAGTCCATCAGCCTGGCAGGGACTTACGATCTGCCAGTCAACACCTGCTGGAGGTGCCTCGCTCGAGGTACAAACAATGGGGAGACCGGTCATTTTCTGTCGCCGGCCCAAAAGCCTGGAACAGCCTCCCCCTTGAGCTGCGTGCCACCTCCGATCCGACTCTGTTCAAAACCAAATTGAAGACCCACTTGTTCAAAAAAGCTTTCAGTGTGTAACTTTTATTATTTTGTATTTTAGTATGTAGCATCTTTATTTCAATTGCATTTTTATTTCCACTTGTTCAAAAAAGCTTTCTGTATGTAACTTTTATTACTTGTGTTATTTTAGTATGTAGCATTTTTTATTTCCATTGCCTTCTTTTATCGCTGTGGTTTCTTATTCTATTTTCATTGATTTATTGTTCCCGTTTATTCTTCTTTTTATCCTGTTAAGCACCTTGGTCAATGCAAGGCATTGTGGAAGGTGCTATACAAATAAAGTTTATTATTATTATTATTATTAATTAATACTTGATCATGTTTTGGTTTGATACAGTTTTTATAACTTATATAACAAAATGGTAAGTTTTGAGAAATGAGTTGTTCAGGTTACTTGAGACCATTTTCAAAATCGTATTTTTAATTGCATCTGTAGAAAAAACAAGATAAATTTCAGAAAAATAATTTTTGTTTTAAATAATCCCACTGTCAAATGGAGGAAGCGGATTCCATGGAGTTTGGGCTTGGCCTGCCCATAACTGGCTGAGGTCTACAAACTAAAGAGCGATGACAACAACAATAGATTTTCCTTGAACAATCAACAGACAATCATAAGAGACATCCATTTTCTTCCGTTTGTCCGGGGTCGGGTCACGGGAGTAGCAGCCTAAGTAAGGAAGCACAGATTTCCTCTCCCCAGCCACTATTGGAGCAGCTCCTCTGGGGGAATCCCAGGCCAGCTGAGAAACATAGTCCCTCCAGCGTGTCCTGGGTCTTCCTCTGGGTCTCCTCTTGGTGGGACATGCCCGGAACACCTCACCAGGGAGGCGTCCAGGAGGCATCCTAACCAGATGCCCGAGCCACCTCAACTGGCTTCTCTCGATGTGGAGAAGCAGCGGCTCTACTCCGAGTCCCTCCCGGATGACTGAGCTTCTCACCCTAGGGAGAGTCCAGACACCCTGTGTTGAAAGAGACATATTACAATATATATATTTTTTTTACAGTTTTAAACAAAGTTACAGTATTTCGAAGTAGCAAAAACATCTAGATTATAAGGCAGATGTAGAAAACCAAAAACAGGAACATATCTGCATTGGTTTTTGCCAGGATTCCAACAGATTCTTTACAGAGGTCAAGGTCGAGAGCTTCAGATCTTTTTGTAAGATATTCCAGGAAGCAGGAGTGGAGTAGGAGAAGGCCCTTTTGCAAAGCTCAGTCCTCACTGATGGAACACTGTGCAGGTACCATACCATACCATTTTATTTATAAAGCACTAAACAGGAACAAGTCCACACCAAAGTGCTGGACAAACAAACACGCAACAGGCAACACAGACAATGAAGTACAACACGAAAAACATAAAAACATTGCAGATCATAAATCAAACGATCCAATACAAATCAGCTGGCATTGAAAGCGATGGAGTAGTAGTGAGTTTTTAACCGGGATTTGAAAACCGAGAGGGAGGGGGCCTGTTTGATGAGCAGCGGTAACTCGTTCCAGAGTCTTGGGCCTGCTACAGAGAACGCCCTGTCACCTCTGCGCTTAAGGCGAGTTTCTGGAACTATTAAGAGTACCTGATCCTCTGACCTCAAAGCACGTGGAGGGACATATGGGTGTATCAGATCCGAGAGATAGGCGGGGGCGAGACTGTTCAGCGATTTGTAGACATACATGAGAATTTTGAATTGGATTCGAAGATGAACCGGTAGCCAGTGAAGGGAGGCCAAGACTGGTGTAATGTGCTCTCTTTTGCGTGTGCTGGTTAAAAATCGGGCAGCTGCGTTCTGAACCAGTTGTAATCGTGCAATGGTGGCTTGACTGACGCCAAACAGAAGTGAATTGCAGTAATCAAGCCTAGATGTAATGAATGCGTGAATCACTGTCTCCAGGTGCTTTTTGGATAATATGGGCTTCAGCTTAGACAGACGCCTCAGCTGGAAAAAACAGGATTTGACAATCATGTTTACATGACTGTTGAGTTTCATGGAAGGATCCATTATCACTCCCAGATTTTTGACTTTTTGTTTTTCGGATAGGGGTAGAGCAGACAGGTCAATGCAGTGGTTTGAGGTTGTGTCAGTAATCATGTCCTGAGAGCGCACACTGTACTCACACAGAGACATGTAGGAGGAGATGTGAGGGCAGCAGACCAAGAAGTGATTTAAAGATGAAAATGTACCAGTGGAAGAGTCTGCGTGAGTCCAGTGATGTCCAGTTAACCAGTGAATACTGGGTGCAGTGGTAGGTAATCACAGCCAGTTAGGAATCTTAGTGCACCATGATAGACAACATCCAACATCTGCAGGGTGTAGGAGAATTCATGTAGATAATCACCGTAATCAATGGAAGGAAAGTCTCAGTTACAAGGTGTCCTAGCATTCAGAGTCAGACATGATCTATTTCTGAAAAGAAACCCAGTTTAACTTTCAATTTCTTGACTAGGTTTTCCACATGGAGTTGAAAAGAGCGGTCCGAATTGAGCAGGTACCCAAATATTTATAGGAATCAACAAACTCAATAGGGACACCATTTGAGGATAAAATCAGAGGAAGATCTGCTGGGACCAAATTCCTATTTGAAAAAAACATCCCTTTCGTTTTATCAGCATTTAGGACAAGTTGGACAAGTTTAGGACAAGTGGGTGCATGCAGTGCCAGTGGTGGATCCCATCATTACTCACCTTAGCCTCCCTGGCCTATTGGAAGTGAGTGTGATTGTTGGTCGAACCTCAACTCCAGATCTGAAGCCTTTAGTGGAATTGGTTGTTTTGCAGTTCTTCATTGCTAGGCTTCCTTTTACATATTTTTTAATGCAATCTTGTGATCACCTAATGGTTGGTTTTAGATCACCTTTTAAGTACTTAAACGTGGATGTATGAATGTATGTACACAGACTTGAGAAATGTTGTGGTCTCGAGAAAAATCAGTTGATGCTCTTCACTTGGAAGCCGAGATCTGATCTGACCTTATCGAGAGTGACATTTCTATTTACAGTGGAGGGAGAGAAAGAGTTGTGGAAACTGCTCAGAGCTGCTTGGCTTTGAGTTTAGTTTTTAAGGTCCCACCGTGTAAGCTTATTGGCCCGTGATTAGTGCACTCTTTTGCGTTTTGCAGTCCTTAAGCACCCAGAGACGAGAGGGTTTTTTGGGATTTATGACCATACCTGTATGGTACCAGGGTCATCTACTACAGGAAACAGGAATGCCAAAATCATATCAGGCCTTCAAATTGAAGGCCTTATTATCCCACTAGGAAGAAGAAAGCCTAATGTACTGGGTTTCATAAGCTGAGGACCAGAATCAAGAACCAATGCAGGCATGTTCCTGTTTTTAGTATTACACCTCCTCATAATCTACCTGTAATTTCACTGCGTTATCTTATAATTATCCATTTATTTATCATTTTGTTTTCAATTGTAAAAAGAAAAAAATATACATGTACTCACTGTATGCATCTTTTGTGATTGTCTATTGTTGTCATAACTCTTTTTAAAAATTCAAGTCTTGGTTGTTAATGAGTCCCCATGGATCAATGGGACTAACCTGTTTTGATCACAGAAAATTTGGTGTCCATCTTCTTCCTGCTAGGAATTATGGGCCATCCATCACGTGTAATCAGAAAGGAGTGACCTTGACATTCGGAGGGCCTTTGGACCCCCCTTACAGGGCACAATCAGCATTTATTCAAGGAAATATTGTCAAGCTACAGTATGGGGCAACAATAAAAAGTTAGCATCTGGAATAGACAGGAACTTCCAGGATTTTATAGGTCAGATCTGCAATAACCCTGGACATGTAGTAAACTTTGGATATTGTATATACAGTAGATTAATCTTTATATGACATGTACACTTTCTCTTTTGTACTAATGATATGAAATATAATTTGGTTAATTTCAGTTTAAGCTTGTAATATTGTAGGACATCAGAAATCTACCTGAAATCAGTTATGTGGTTTGACCTCTGGTGAGCCAAAGGGAAATTATTTGTGCCCGAAAATTAGCAGTAACCTACAAATATTTATGCAGTAATGGTTACATTATTAAAATTTGTAATTCTTTGTTCTATTATGGTCAGCTTACCTGGACATAATGTAAAAACGTCTTTGTTCATACTCTTCTCCGGTAACGCCATCTAAAATGTTACTATTATAAAGTAAATACATTTAGCAAATCTAATCTTACTTTAAAAATATTAATTTTTACTATACAACAAGGTAGTGCTAACTTTATAGATTCTCAACATAAAAACACTTCCAAGTGGTAATCACTTTTGTTTATAATGTTTTGGTATTTGTAGAGACATTACTTAGTACATACATCCACATCAACATTCAAAACAATAAAAAACAACTCTTTACAGCACCATCTTTAATGGACTGAACAAGGGAAAAGAGTACCGTAAACACTTTGTAACATAAAAAACCCACAAAAAAACACATTCTTGGAAGGACTTGCTTGCAGGCTCAAGGAGGTGGCACGTCAGAGACAGCCAACTGTGAGAATTGACCTTCAGGTTCCCACGTGTCATCCAAGGTTTTCCCGCTAGAAAATACCAACAATTTTAAATTAAGGTTGTGTATTTACTGTACTGTTCATAAATTCATCTTTGTAAAATGCATACATGTTTTACAAAGCTTTTGTATTTCAGTGTTTATTTTATACTGTATTTCTTATGTTGCAATAGTCTCAAAAAATCAAAACATACAAAAAAGTGCAAGTCTCAGATTACTGCCAGCACGAACTATTGAAGGGACAGTATTATGTTTTTTTCTAGGCAAATTGTGCCATTTTACAGTATATTGGTCTGGAGGAGCTGTAGAGGGAAGGCACGAGGAATGTGTGCTTTCTGGGGCAGAAGCTCAGAGGAGCAGCTTTGTGGCAATAGCGCTTTGGGAAAGTAAGCATTCATGTACCACCACTAATTTTTGTTTGACATGGGATATTACAGGATTTGTCAAACATGCATGAAAAAAATCAAAGCAACAGTCCAGGTATACAGTATTTTCTGGTGTATAGGTCGCACCTGTGTATAGGTCGCATTGTCCAATTATCACCAATAGATTGGAAAAATCCCTAGATAGGTCGCACTGGTGTATAGGTCGCACCTACGTTTAGCTCTGCTGCAAATGTCTGCCACAGGAGCGCACAGCAAGGCTTTTAAGAAGATTAACACTTAAAAACAATTATTTGTTTGATAAAAATTATAGCAAATATGTGTCTGAGCTAAACTTTTCTTTAATAAATGAACATAATTGTGAAATGAGCTGGATTTAAAAATTTGTTTCGCTGAAAGTAATAACAAGCCATATATAGGTCGCACCTGTGTATAGGTCGCAGGCCTTGAAAAAACCATAAAAAGGTGCGACCTATACACCGGAAAATACGGTAGCTTTGATGACATTATAACATGATGTAAAGCTCAAAATTTTGATTTTCCATGATACTGCCCCTTTCAATAGAAATACTGTACATATCTAATGAAAGCTAAATAATTTCTTACCAATCAGATCAAGGCACCCAATTAATTTTTACTTCCTCTTTGCCCTAAACAGAAGGGGGAAAAAAAGAAAGCCATAATTTATTCACTCACAGCACAAATATGTTCACATTTTGTTAAGTTATAGCCTAGTTCCAAATTGTCCTATGTATGCCGACAATTTCCTGTGTAACTATGTTTTTTGGGGTGATGTAGGGGGAGACTGACACCTACAAAGAGATCACAACTCCCACTTTAATATATGCATGGTTTACTAAACCGTCACAGTCAGACACACAGCCATGCCCAGTGGCAAGTCACGAGTTAGAATAGTGAGCGTGACCGCAGTGAGCAGTGATCAAAAGCCTTACTCTGCTTTCAAAATGTGTGATTTATTTGTAATGTGGACACAGAGTGGAATGTGTTTCCTCTCTGCGCTGACTAATAGCAAAGGTACATTGCAGGACAGACAACTGTCAGACTGACTGCAGTGCTTGGGAACAGTCCACTTGTTGCTTTGAGGTCAGGTGAGTCAATCAATAGATTACACTTTAACTCTTACCGCATTTGTCCTGCGCTCAGTGATGGATACAAACGGGAACACAGTCTGCTTACTACATTTTCGGCAACCTTAAATACAAAAATGGAAAAACAGATTAGATACATCC
>JBBPBX010081106.1:0-16022 GCA_038048925.1 Garcialebias charrua | reverse complement strand
CGTTCCACACGTTCTCAAGAGAACTCAAACTCAAAAACCAGTTCAGACCAAACATTTAACGTTTCTGTTGCCAACAAGATCATCTGACATGAACAAGGTTCTTCTAATCAAATGTTCACCTGAACTTTTATCAAAGGTTCTCCTGAATTTTTATCAGATGTTCTCCTGAACTTTTATCAATGATTCTCCTGAACTTTTATCAATGATTCTTCTGAACTTTTATCAATGATTCTCCTGAACTGTTATCAATGTTCTCCTGAACTTTTATCAATGATTCTCCTGAACTTTTATCAATGATTCTCCTGAACTGTTATAATAATAATAATAATAATAATAATAATAATAATAATAATAATAATAATAATGAATTCAATTTATAATGCACTTTTCATTAATAAAAATCTCAAAGTGCTACAATGTGTAACAAGGTAAAGGTAAAAAATAAAACAAGTGATAAAATCAAATAAAATCTATAATAATATCGACTAAGATCAAAGATAAAATCATGTAGATTTAGGCTTGCTTAAAAAATAAATAAAATAAAACAAGTGATAAAATCAAGTAAAATCAATAAAGATAACAGCTAAGATCAAAGATAAAATCATGTGAAAGCAGAATAGGCTTGCTTAAAAAGAAAAGTCTTAATGCCGATTTTAAAGTCAACCAGTGACTGTGGAGCTCTCAGGTCGTCAGGGAGGGAGTTCCACAGGCGGGGGGCAGCCACACAGAATGCTCGGTCTCCCATAGTCCTCAATTTGGTCCGAGGAATATGAAGTAAATTACTGTTCTGTGATCGTAGAGACCGGGTGGATGAATATGGTGCAAGAATGTCCTTTAGATAGTCAGGTGAAGTTCCGTGCAAGCATTGATGGGTAATGAGAGCAGTTTTGTACTGAATTATCAATTATCAGATGTTCTCCTGAACTTTTATCAGATGTTCTCCTGAACTTTTGTCAAAGGTTCTCCTGAACTTTTATCAATCAATCAATCACCTTACCAGGTAGAGCCCGTTGAGATCGAGATCTCTTTTACAAGGGAGACCTGGTCAAGTGGTCAGCATCACACGTCACATGGTAATTGACAATAAGCATTTGCATTTATCAAAAAAGAAAATAAAGAAAACTACAATTAGAATAAATAGATGTTGACAGTTCAAAACCAACAGGATAATACAGACTTCTATATGCATTATATATACACCGTATATATATCCATCCACCATCCATCCATCCATCCATCCATCCATCCATCCATCCATATATATAAAAACAGACAGACATTGGTTGAGTAGATACAGTTAAAAGTCAACAATGACATGTATATTGGATAAGTAATGTTTAGAAACATCTGCAATGGTCACGTTTCTTGATGACATTTTCTAATACGGTTGACATGAAGGATCTAAGAGAGATGAGTGTTAGTTTCAGATCTGTCTGTAAGTTGTTCCAGGTTGAGGGGACTGCAGGTAAACACACACTTCAGCTGTTTCTGTAGGTAAACAAACACACTTCAGCTGTTTCTGTAGGTAAACAAACACACTTCAGCTGTTTCTGTAGGTAAACAAACACACTTCAGCTGTTTCTGTAGGTAAACAAACACACTTCAGCTGTTTCTGTAGGTAAACAAACACACTTCAGCTGTTTCTGTAGGTAAACAAACACACTTCAGCTGTTTCTGTAGGTAAACAAACACACTTCAGCTGTTTCTGTAGGTAAACAAACACACTTCAGCTGTTTCTGTAGGTAAACAAACACACTTCAGCTGTTTCTGTAGGTAAACAAACACACTTCAGCTGTTTCTGTAGGTAAACAAACACACTTCAGCTGTTTCTGTAGGTAAACAAACACACTTCAGCTGTTTCTGTAGGTAAACAAACACACTTTAGCTGTTTCTGTAGGTAAACAAACACACTTCAGCTGTTTCTGTAGGTAAACAAACACACTTCAGCTGTTTCTGTAGGTAAACAAACACACTTCAGCTGTTTCTGTAGGTAAACAAACACACTTCAGCTGTTTCTGTAGGTAAACAAACACACTTCAGCTGTTTCTGTAGGTAAACAAACACACTTCAGCTGTTTCTGTAGGTAAACAAACACACTTCAGCTGTTTCTGTAGGTAAACAAACACGCTTCAGTTCTTTCTGTAGGTAAACAAACACACTTCAGCTGTTTCTGTAGGTAAACAAACACACTTCAGCTGTTTCTGTAGGTAAACAAACACACTTTAGCTGTTTCTGTAGGTAAACAAACACACTTCAGCTGTTTCTGTAGGTAAACAAACACACTTCAGCTGTTTCTGTAGGTAAACAAACACACTTCAGCTGTTTCTGTAGGTAAACAAACACACTTCAGCTGTTTCTGTAGGTAAACAAACACACTTCAGCTGTTTCTGTAGGTAAACAAACACACTTCAGCTGTTTCTGTAGGTAAACAAACACACTTCAGCTGTTTCTGTAGGTAAACAAACACACTTCAGCTGTTTCTGTAGGTAAACAAACACACTTCAGCTGTTTCTGTAGGTAAACAAACACACTTCAGCTGTTTCTGTAGGTAAACAAACACACTTCAGCTGTTTCTGTAGGTAAACAAACACACTTCAGCTGTTTCTGTAGGTAAACAAACACACTTCAGCTGTTTCTGTAGGTAAACAAACACACTTCAGCTGTTTCTGTAGGTAAACAAACACACTTCAGCTGTTTCTGTAGGTAAACAAACACACTTCAGCTGTTTCTGTAGGTAAACAAACACACTTCAGCTGTTTCTGTAGGTAAACAAACACGCTTCAGTTCTTTCTGTAGGTAAACAAACACACTTTAGCTGTTTCTGTAGGTAAACAAACACACTTCAGCTGTTTCTGTAGGTAAACAAACACACTTCAGCTGTTTCTGTAGGTAAACAAACACACTTCAGCTGTTTCTGTAGGTAAACAAACACACTTCAGCTGTTTCTGTAGGTAAACAAACACACTTCAGCTGTTTCTGTAGGTAAACAAACACACTTTAGCTGTTTCTGTAGGTAAACAAACACACTTCAGCTGTTTCTGTAGGTAAACAAACACACTTCAGCTGTTTCTGTAGGTAAACAAACACACTTCAGCTGTTTCTGTAGGTAAACAAACACACTTCAGCTGTTTCTGTAGGTAAACAAACACACTTCAGCTGTTTCTGTAGGTAAACAAACACACTTTAGCTGTTTCTGTAGGTAAACAAACACACTTCAGCTGTTTCTGTAGGTAAACAAACACACTTCAGCTGTTTCTGTAGGTAAACAAACACACTTCAGCTGTTTCTGTAGGTAAACAAACACACTTCAGCTGTTTCTGTAGGTAAACAAACACACTTCAGCTGTTTCTGTAGGTAAACAAACACACTTCAGCTGTTTCTGTAGGTAAACAAACACACTTTAGCTGTTTCTGTAGGTAAACAAACACACTTCAGCTGTTTCTGTAGGTAAACAAACACACTTCAGCTGTTTCTGTAGGTAAACAAACACACTTCAGCTGTTTCTGTAGGTAAACAAACACACTTCAGCTGTTTCTGTAGGTAAACAAACACACTTCAGCTGTTTCTGTAGGTAAACAAACACACTTCAGCTGTTTCTGTAGGTAAACAAACACACTTCAGCTGTTTCTGTAGGTAAACAAACACACTTCAGCTGTTTCTGTAGGTAAACAAACACACTTCAGCTGTTTCTGTAGGTAAACAAACACACTTCAGCTGTTTCTGTAGGTAAACAAACACACTTCAGCTGTTTCTGTAGGTAAACAAACACACTTCAGCTGTTTCTGTAGGTAAACAAACACACTTCAGCTGTTTCTGTAGGTAAACAAACACACTTTAGCTGTTTCTGTAGGTAAACAAACACACTTCAGCTGTTTCTGTAGGTAAACAAACACACTTCAGCTGTTTCTGTAGGTAAACAAACACACTTCAGCTGTTTCTGTAGGTAAACAAACACACTTCAGCTGTTTCTGTAGGTAAACAAACACACTTCAGCTGTTTCTGTAGGTAAACAAACACGCTTCAGTTCTTTCTGTAGGTAAACAAACACACTTTAGCTGTTTCTGTAGGTAAACAAACACACTTCAGCTGTTTCTGTAGGTAAACAAACACACTTCAGCTGTTTCTGTAGGTAAACAAACACACTTCAGCTGTTTCTGTAGGTAAACAAACACACTTCAGCTGTTTCTGTAGGTAAACAAACACACTTCAGATTGTTTCTGTAGATAAACAAACACACTTCAGCTGTTTCTGTAGGTAAACAAACACACTTCAGCTGTTTCTGTAGGTAAACAAACACACTTCAGCTGTTTCTGTAGGTAAACAAACACACTTCAGCTGTTTCTGTAGGTAAACAAACACACTTCAGCTGTTTCTGTAGGTAAACAAACACACTTCAGCTGTTTCTGTAGGTAAACAAACACACTTCAGCTGTTTCTGTAGGTAAACAAACACACTTCAGCTGTTTCTGTAGGTAAACAAACACACTTCAGCTGTTTCTGTAGGTAAACAAACACACTTCAGCTGTTTCTGTAGGTAAACAAACACACTTCAGCTGTTTCTGTAGGTAAACAAACACGCTTCAGTTCTTTCTGTAGGTAAACAAACACACTTTAGCTGTTTCTGTAGGTAAACAAACACACTTCAGCTGTTTCTGTAGGTAAACAAACACACTTCAGCTGTTTCTGTAGGTAAACAAACACACTTCAGCTGTTTCTGTAGGTAAACAAACACACTTCAGCTGTTTCTGTAGGTAAACAAACACACTTCAGCTGTTTCTGTAGGTAAACAAACACACTTCAGCTGTTTCTGTAGGTAAACAAACACACTTCAGCTGTTTCTGTAGGTAAACAAACACACTTCAGCTGTTTCTGTAGGTAAACAAACACACTTCAGCTGTTTCTGTAGGTAAACAAACACACTTCAGCTGTTTCTGTAGGTAAACAAACACACTTCAGCTGTTTCTGTAGGTAAACAAACACACTTCAGCTGTTTCTGTAGGTAAACAAACACACTTCAGCTGTTTCTGTAGGTAAACAAACACACTTCAGCTGTTTCTGTAGGTAAACAAACACACTTCAGCTGTTTCTGTAGGTAAACAAACACACTTTAGCTGTTTCTGTAGGTAAACAAACACACTTCAGCTGTTTCTGTAGGTAAACAAACACACTTCAGCTGTTTCTGTAGGTAAACAAACACACTTCAGCTGTTTCTGTAGGTAAACAAACACACTTCAGCTGTTTCTGTAGGTAAACAAACACACTTCAGCTGTTTCTGTAGGTAAACAAACACACTTCAGCTGTTTCTGTAGGTAAACAAACACACTTCAGCTGTTTCTGTAGGTAAACAAACACACTTCAGCTGTTTCTGTAGGTAAACAAACACACTTCAGCTGTTTCTGTAGGTAAACAAACACACTTCAGCTGTTTCTGTAGGTAAACAAACACACTTCAGCTGTTTCTGTAGGTAAACAAACACACTTCAGCTGTTTCTGTAGGTAAACAAACACACTTCAGCTGTTTCTGTAGGTAAACAAACACACTTCAGCTGTTTCTGTAGGTAAACAAACACACTTCAGCTGTTTCTGTAGGTAAACAAACACACTTCAGCTGTTTCTGTAGGTAAACAAACACACTTCAGCTGTTTCTGTAGGTAAACAAACACACTTCAGCTGTTTCTGTAGGTAAACAAACACACTTCAGCTGTTTCTGTAGGTAAACAAACACACTTCAGCTGTTTCTGTAGGTAAACAAACACACTTCAGCTGTTTCTGTAGGTAAACAAACACACTTCAGCTGTTTCTGTAGGTAAACAAACACACTTCAGCTGTTTCTGTAGGTAAACAAACACACTTCAGCTGTTTCTGTAGGTAAACAAACACACTTCAGCTGTTTCTGTAGGTAAACAAACACACTTCAGCTGTTTCTGTAGGTAAACAAACACACTTCAGCTGTTTCTGTAGGTAAACAAACACACTTCAGCTGTTTCTGTAGGTAAACAAACACACTTCAGCTGTTTCTGTAGGTAAACAAACACACTTCAGCTGTTTCTGTAGGTAAACAAACACACTTCAGCTGTTTCTGTAGGTAAACAAACACACTTCAGCTGTTTCTGTAGGTAAACAAACACACTTCAGCTGTTTCTGTAGGTAAACAAACACACTTCAGCTGTTTCTGTAGGTAAACAAACACACTTCAGCTGTTTCTGTAGGTAAACAAACACACTTCAGCTGTTTCTGTAGGTAAACAAACACACTTCAGCTGTTTCTGTAGGTAAACAAACACACTTCAGCTGTTTCTGTAGGTAAACAAACACACTTCAGCTGTTTCTGTAGGTAAACAAACACACTTCAGCTGTTTCTGTAGGTAAACAAACACACTTCAGCTGTTTCTGTAGGTAAACAAACACACTTCAGCTGTTTCTGTAGGTAAACAAACACACTTCAGCTGTTTCTGTAGGTAAACAAACACACTTCAGCTGTTTCTGTAGGTAAACAAACACACTTCAGCTGTTTCTGTAGGTAAACAAACACACTTCAGCTGTTTCTGTAGGTAAACAAACACACTTCAGCTGTTTCTGTAGGTAAACAAACACACTTCAGCTGTTTCTGTAGGTAAACAAACACACTTCAGCTGTTTCTGTAGGTAAACAAACACACTTCAGCTGTTTCTGTAGGTAAACAAACACACTTTAGCTGTTTCTGTAGGTAAACAAACACACTTCAGCTGTTTCTGTAGGTAAACAAACACACTTCAGCTGTTTCTGTAGGTAAACAAACACACTTCAGCTGTTTCTGTAGGTAAACAAACACACTTCAGCTGTTTCTGTAGGTAAACAAACACACTTCAGCTGTTTCTGTAGGTAAACAAACACACTTCAGCTGTTTCTGTAGGTAAACAAACACACTTCAGCTGTTTCTGTAGGTAAACAAACACACTTCAGCTGTTTCTGTAGGTAAACAAACACACTTCAGCTGTTTCTGTAGGTAAACAAACACACTTCAGCTGTTTCTGTAGGTAAACAAACACACTTCAGCTGTTTCTGTAGGTAAACAAACACACTTCAGCTGTTTCTGTAGGTAAACAAACACACTTCAGCTGTTTCTGTAGGTAAACAAACACACTTCAGCTGTTTCTGTAGGTAAACAAACACACTTCAGCTGTTTCTGTAGGTAAACAAACACACTTCAGCTGTTTCTGTAGGTAAACAAACACACTTCAGCTGTTTCTGTAGGTAAACAAACACACTTCAGCTGTTTCTGTAGGTAAACAAACACACTTCAGCTGTTTCTGTAGGTAAACAAACACACTTCAGCTGTTTCTGTAGGTAAACAAACACACTTCAGCTGTTTCTGTAGGTAAACAAACACACTTCAGCTGTTTCTGTAGGTAAACAAACACACTTCAGCTGTTTCTGTAGGTAAACAAACACACTTCAGCTGTTTCTGTAGGTAAACAAACACACTTCAGCTGTTTCTGTAGGTAAACAAACACACTTCAGCTGTTTCTGTAGGTAAACAAACACACTTCAGCTGTTTCTGTAGGTAAACAAACACACTTCAGCTGTTTCTGTAGGTAAACAAACACACTTCAGCTGTTTCTGTAGGTAAACAAACACACTTCAGCTGTTTCTGTAGGTAAACAAACACACTTCAGCTGTTTCTGTAGGTAAACAAACACACTTCAGCTGTTTCTGTAGGTAAACAAGCACACTTCAGCTGTTTCTGTAGGTAAACAAACACACTTCAGCTGTTTCTGTAGGTAAACAAACACACTTCAGCTGTTTCTGTAGGTAAACAAACACACTTCAGCTGTTTCTGTAGGTAAACAAACACACTTCAGCTGTTTCTGTAGGTAAACAAACACACTTCAGCTGTTTCTGTAGGTAAACAAACACACTTCAGCTGTTTCTGTAGGTAAACAAACACACTTCAGCTGTTTCTGTAGGTAAACAAACACACTTCAGCTGTTTCTGTAGGTAAACAAACACACTTCAGCTGTTTCTGTAGGTAAACAAACACACTTCAGCTGTTTCTGTAGGTAAACAAACACACTTCAGCTGTTTCTGTAGGTAAACAAACACACTTCAGCTGTTTCTGTAGGTAAACAAACACACTTCAGCTGTTTCTGTAGGTAAACAAACACACATCAGCTGTTTCTGTAGGTAAACAAACACACTTCAGCTGTTTCTGTAGGTAAACAAACACACTTTAGCTGTTTCTGTAGGTAAACAAACACACTTCAGCTGTTTCTGTGGGTAAACAAACACACTTCAGCTGTTTCTGTAGGTAAACAAACACACTTCAGCTGTTTCTGTAGGTAAACAAACACACTTCAGCTGTTTCTGTAGGTAAACAAACACACTTCAGCTGTTTCTGTAGGTAAACAAACACACTTCAGCTGTTTCTGTAGGTAAACAAACACACTTCAGCTGTTTCTGTAGGTAAACAAACACACTTCAGCTGTTTCTGTAGGTAAACAAACACACTTCAGCTGTTTCTGTAGGTAAACAAGCACACTTCAGCTGTTTCTGTAGGTAAACAAACACACTTCAGCTGTTTCTGTAGGTAAACAAACACACTTCAGCTGTTTCTGTAGGTAAACAAACACACTTCAGCTGTTTCTGTAGGTAAACAAACACACTTCAGCTGTTTCTGTAGGTAAACAAACACACTTCAGCTGTTTCTGTAGGTAAACAAACACACTTCAGCTGTTTCTGTAGGTAAACAAACACACTTCAGCTGTTTCTGTAGGTAAACAAACACACTTCAGCTGTTTCTGTAGGTAAACAAACACACTTCAGCTGTTTCTGTAGGTAAACAAACACACTTCAGCTGTTTCTGTAGGTAAACAAACACGCTTCAGTTGTTTCTGTAGGTAAACAAACACACTTTAGCTGTTTCTGTAGGTAAACAAACACACTTCAGCTGTTTCTGTAGGTAAACAAACACACTTCAGCTGTTTCTGTAGGTAAACAAACACACTTCAGCTGTTTCTGTAGGTAAACAAACACACTTCAGCTGTTTCTGTAGGTAAACAAACACACTTCAGCTGTTTCTGTAGGTAAACAAACACACTTCAGCTGTTTCTGTAGGTAAACAAACACACTTCAGCTGTTTCTGTAGGTAAACAAACACACTTCAGCTGTTTCTGTAGGTAAACAAACACACTTCAGCTGTTTCTGTAGGTAAACAAACACACTTCAGCTGTTTCTGTAGGTAAACAAACACACTTCAGCTGTTTCTGTAGGTAAACAAACACACTTCAGCTGTTTCTGTAGGTAAACAAACACACTTCAGCTGTTTCTGTAGGTAAACAAACACACTTCAGCTGTTTCTGTAGGTAAACAAACACACTTCAGCTGTTTCTGTAGGTAAACAAACACACTTCAGCTGTTTCTGTAGGTAAACAAACACACTTCAGCTGTTTCTGTAGGTAAACAAACACACTTCAGCTGTTTCTGTAGGTAAACAAACACACTTTAGCTGTTTCTGTAGGTAAACAAACACACTTCAGCTGTTTCTGTAGGTAAACAAACACACTTCAGCTGTTTCTGTAGGTAAACAAACACACTTCAGCTGTTTCTGTAGGTAAACAAACACACTTCAGCTGTTTCTGTAGGTAAACAAACACACTTCAGCTGTTTCTGTAGGTAAACAAACACACTTCAGCTGTTTCTGTAGGTAAACAAACACACTTCAGCTGTTTCTGTAGGTAAACAAACACACTTCAGCTGTTTCTGTAGGTAAACAAACACACTTCAGCTGTTTCTGTAGGTAAACAAACACACTTCAGCTGTTTCTGTAGGTAAACAAACACACTTCAGCTGTTTCTGTAGGTAAACAAACACGCTTCAGTTCTTTCTGTAGGTAAACAAACACACTTTAGCTGTTTCTGTAGGTAAACAAACACACTTCAGCTGTTTCTGTAGGTAAACAAACACACTTCAGCTGTTTCTGTAGGTAAACAAACACACTTCAGCTGTTTCTGTAGGTAAACAAACACACTTCAGCTGTTTCTGTAGGTAAACAAACACACTTCAGCTGTTTCTGTAGGTAAACAAACACACTTCAGCTGTTTCTGTAGGTAAACAAACACACTTCAGCTGTTTCTGTAGGTAAACAAACACACTTCAGCTGTTTCTGTAGGTAAACAAACACACTTCAGCTGTTTCTGTAGGTAAACAAACACACTTCAGCTGTTTCTGTAGGTAAACAAACACACTTCAGCTGTTTCTGTAGGTAAACAAACACACTTCAGCTGTTTCTGTAGGTAAACAAACACACTTCAGCTGTTTCTGTAGGTAAACAAACACACTTCAGCTGTTTCTGTAGGTAAACAAACACACTTCAGCTGTTTCTGTAGGTAAACAAACACGCTTCAGTTCTTTCTGTAGGTAAACAAACACACTTTAGCTGTTTCTGTAGGTAAACAAACACACTTCAGCTGTTTCTGTAGGTAAACAAACACACTTCAGCTGTTTCTGTAGGTAAACAAACACACTTCAGCTGTTTCTGTAGGTAAACAAACACACTTCAGCTGTTTCTGTAGGTAAACAAACACACTTTAGCTGTTTCTGTAGGTAAACAAACACACTTCAGTTTTTTCTGTAGATAAACAAACACACTTCAGCTGTTTCTGTAGGTAAACAAACACACTTCAGCTGTTTCTGTAGGTAAACAAACACACATCAGCTGTTTCTGTAGGTAAACAAACACACTTCAGCTGTTTCTGTAGGTAAACAAACACACTTCAGCTGTTTCTGTAGGTAAACAAACACACTTCAGCTGTTTCTGTAGGTAAACAAACACACTTCAGCTGTTTCTGTAGGTAAACAAACACACTTCAGCTGTTTCTGTAGGTAAACAAACACACTTCAGCTGTTTCTGTAGGTAAACAAACACACTTCAGCTGTTTCTGTAGGTAAACAAACACACTTCAGCTGTTTCTGTAGGTAAACAAACACACTTCAGCTGTTTCTGTAGGTAAACAAACACACTTCAGCTGTTTCTGTAGGTAAACAAACACACTTCAGCTGTTTCTGTAGGTAAACAAACACACTTCAGCTGTTTCTGTAGGTAAACAAACACACTTCAGCTGTTTCTGTAGGTAAACAAACACACTTCAGCTGTTTCTGTAGGTAAACAAACACACTTCAGCTGTTTCTGTAGGTAAACAAACACACTTCAGCTGTTTCTGTAGGTAAACAAACACACTTCAGCTGTTTCTGTAGGTAAACAAACACACTTCAGCTGTTTCTGTAGGTAAACAAACACACTTCAGCTGTTTCTGTAGGTAAACAAACACACTTCAGCTGTTTCTGTAGGTAAACAAACACACTTCAGCTGTTTCTGTAGGTAAACAAACACACTTCAGCTGTTTCTGTAGGTAAACAAACACACTTCAGCTGTTTCTGTAGGTAAACAAACACACTTCAGCTGTTTCTGTAGGTAAACAAACACACTTCAGCTGTTTCTGTAGGTAAACAAACACACTTCAGCTGTTTCTGTAGGTAAACAAACACACTTCAGCTGTTTCTGTAGGTAAACAAACACACTTCAGCTGTTTCTGTAGGTAAACAAACACACTTCAGCTGTTTCTGTAGGTAAACAAACACACTTTAGCTGTTTCTGTAGGTAAACAAACACACTTCAGCTGTTTCTGTAGGTAAACAAACACACTTCAGCTGTTTCTGTAGGTAAACAAACACACTTCAGCTGTTTCTGTAGGTAAACAAACACACTTCAGCTGTTTCTGTAGGTAAACAAACACACTTCAGCTGTTTCTGTAGGTAAACAAACACACTTCAGCTGTTTCTGTAGGTAAACAAACACACTTCAGCTGTTTCTGTAGGTAAACAAACACACTTCAGCTGTTTCTGTAGGTAAACAAACACACTTCAGCTGTTTCTGTAGGTAAACAAACACACTTCAGCTGTTTCTGTAGGTAAACAAACACACTTCAGCTGTTTCTGTAGGTAAACAAACACACTTCAGCTGTTTCTGTAGGTAAACAAACACACTTCAGCTGTTTCTGTAGGTAAACAAACACACTTCAGCTGTTTCTGTAGGTAAACAAACACACTTCAGCTGTTTCTGTAGGTAAACAAACACACTTCAGCTGTTTCTGTAGGTAAACAAACACGCTTCAGTTCTTTCTGTAGGTAAACAAACACACTTTAGCTGTTTCTGTAGGTAAACAAACACACTTCAGCTGTTTCTGTAGGTAAACAAACACACTTCAGCTGTTTCTGTAGGTAAACAAACACACTTCAGCTGTTTCTGTAGGTAAACAAACACACTTCAGCTGTTTCTGTAGGTAAACAAACACACTTCAGCTGTTTCTGTAGGTAAACAAACACACTTCAGCTGTTTCTGTAGGTAAACAAACACACTTCAGCTGTTTCTGTAGGTAAACAAACACACTTCAGCTGTTTCTGTAGGTAAACAAACACACTTCAGCTGTTTCTGTAGGTAAACAAACACACTTCAGCTGTTTCTGTAGGTAAACAAACACACTTCAGCTGTTTCTGTAGGTAAACAAACACACTTCAGCTGTTTCTGTAGGTAAACAAACACACTTCAGCTGTTTCTGTAGGTAAACAAACACACTTCAGCTGTTTCTGTAGGTAAACAAACACACTTCAGCTGTTTCTGTAGGTAAACAAACACACTTTAGCTGTTTCTGTAGGTAAACAAACACACTTCAGCTGTTTCTGTAGGTAAACAAACACACTTCAGCTGTTTCTGTAGGTAAACAAACACACTTCAGCTGTTTCTGTAGGTAAACAAACACACTTCAGCTGTTTCTGTAGGTAAACAAACACACTTCAGCTGTTTCTGTAGGTAAACAAACACACTTCAGCTGTTTCTGTAGGTAAACAAACACACTTCAGCTGTTTCTGTAGGTAAACAAACACACTTCAGCTGTTTCTGTAGGTAAACAAACACACTTCAGCTGTTTCTGTAGGTAAACAAACACACTTCAGCTGTTTCTGTAGGTAAACAAACACACTTTAGCTGTTTCTGTAGGTAAACAAACACACTTCAGCTTTTTCTGTAGGTAAACAAACACACTTCAGCTGTTTCTGTAGGTAAACAAACACACTTCAGCTGTTTCTGTAGGTAAACAAACACACATCAGCTGTTTCTGTAGGTAAACAAACACACTTCAGCTGTTTCTGTAGGTAAACAAACACACTTCAGCTGTTTCTGTAGGTAAACAAACACACTTCAGCTGTTTCTGTAGGTAAACAAACACACTTCAGCTGTTTCTGTAGGTAAACAAACACACTTCAGCTGTTTCTGTAGGTAAACAAACACACTTCAGCTGTTTCTGTAGGTAAACAAACACACTTCAGCTGTTTCTGTAGGTAAACAAACACACTTCAGCTGTTTCTGTAGGTAAACAAACACACTTCAGCTGTTTCTGTAGGTAAACAAACACACTTCAGCTGTTTCTGTAGGTAAACAAACACACTTCAGCTGTTTCTGTAGGTAAACAAACACACTTCAGCTGTTTCTGTAGGTAAACAAACACACTTCAGCTGTTTCTGTAGGTAAACAAACACACTTTAGCTGTTTCTGTAGGTAAACAAACACACTTCAGCTGTTTCTGTAGGTAAACAAACACACTTCAGCTGTTTCTGTAGGTAAACAAACACACTTCAGCTGTTTCTGTAGGTAAACAAACACACTTCAGCTGTTTCTGTAGGTAAACAAACACACTTCAGCTGTTTCTGTAGGTAAACAAACACACTTCAGCTGTTTCTGTAGGTAAACAAACACACTTCAGCTGTTTCTGTAGGTAAACAAACACACTTCAGCTGTTTCTGTAGGTAAACAAACACACTTCAGCTGTTTCTGTAGGTAAACAAACACACTTCAGCTGTTTCTGTAGGTAAACAAACACACTTCAGCTGTTTCTGTAGGTAAACAAACACACTTCAGCTGTTTCTGTAGGTAAACAAACACACTTCAGCTGTTTCTGTAGGTAAACAAACACACTTCAGCTGTTTCTGTAGGTAAACAAACACACTTCAGCTGTTTCTGTAGGTAAACAAACACACTTCAGCTGTTTCTGTAGGTAAACAAACACACTTCAGCTGTTTCTGTAGGTAAACAAACACACTTCAGCTGTTTCTGTAGGTAAACAAACACACTTCAGCTGTTTCTGTAGGTAAACAAACACACTTCAGCTGTTTCTGTAGGTAAACAAACACACTTCAGCTGTTTCTGTAGGTAAACAAACACACTTCAGCTGTTTCTGTAGGTAAACAAACACACTTCAGCTGTTTCTGTAGGTAAACAAACACACTTCAGCTGTTTCTGTAGGTAAACAAACACACTTCAGCTGTTTCTGTAGGTAAACAAACACACTTCAGCTGTTTCTGTAGGTAAACAAACACACTTCAGCTGTTTCTGTAGGTAAACAAACACACTTCAGCTGTTTCTGTAGGTAAACAAACACACTTCAGTTCTTTCTGTAGGTAAACAAACACACTTTAGCTGTTTCTGTAGGTAAACAAACACACTTCAGCTGTTTCTGTAGGTAAACAAACACACTTCAGCTGTTTCTGTAGGTAAACAAACACACTTCAGCTGTTTCTGTAGGTAAACAAACACACTTCAGCTGTTTCTGTAGGTAAACAAACACACTTCAGCTGTTTCTGTAGGTAAACAAACACACTTCAGCTGTTTCTGTAGGTAAACAAACACACTTCAGCTGTTTCTGTAGGTAAACAAACACACTTCAGCTGTTTCTGTAGGTAAACAAACACACTTCAGCTGTTTCTGTAGGTAAACAAACACACTTCAGCTGTTTCTGTAGGTAAACAAACACACTTCAGCTGTTTCTGTAGGTAAACAAACACACTTCAGCTGTTTCTGTAGGTAAACAAACACACTTTAGCTGTTTCTGTAGGTAAACAAACACACTTCAGCTGTTTCTGTAGGTAAACAAACACACTTCAGCTGTTTCTGTAGGTAAACAAACACACTTCAGCTGTTTCTGTAGGTAAACAAACACACTTCAGCTGTTTCTGTAGGTAAACAAACACACTTCAGCTGTTTCTGTAGGTAAACAAACACGCTTCAGTTCTTTCTGTAGGTAAACAAACACACTTTAGCTGTTTCTGTAGGTAAACAAACACACTTCAGCTGTTTCTGTAGGTAAACAAACACACTTCAGCTGTTTCTGTAGGTAAACAAACACACTTCAGCTGTTTCTGTAGGTAAACAAACACACTTCAGCTGTTTCTGTAGGTAAACAAACACACTTCAGCTGTTTCTGTAGGTAAACAAACACACTTTAGCTGTTTCTGTAGGTAAACAAACACACTTCAGCTGTTTCTGTAGGTAAACAAACACACTTCAGCTGTTTCTGTAGGTAAATAAACACACTTCAGCTGTTTCTGTAGGTAAACAAACACACTTCAGCTGTTTCTGTAGGTAAACAAACACACTTCAGCTGTTTCTGTAGGTAAACAAACACACTTCAGCTGTTTCTGTAGGTAAACAAACACACTTTAGCTGTTTCTGTAGGTAAACAAACACACTTCAGTTTTTTCTGTAGGTAAACAAACACACTTCAGCTGTTTCTGTAGGTAAACAAACACACTTCAGCTGTTTCTGTAGGTAAACAAACACACATCAGCTGTTTCTGTAGGTAAACAAACACACTTCAGCTGTTTCTGTAGGTAAACAAACACACTTCAGCTGTTTCTGTAGGTAAACAAACACACTTCAGCTGTTTCTGTAGGTAAACAAACACACTTCAGCTGTTTCTGTAGGTAAACAAACACACTTCAGCTGTTTCTGTAGGTAAACAAACACACTTCAGCTGTTTCTGTAGGTAAACAAACACACTTCAGCTGTTTCTGTAGGTAAACAAACACACTTCAGCTGTTTCTGTAGGTAAACAAACACACTTCAGCTGTTTCTGTAGGTAAACAAACACACTTCAGCTGTTTCTGTAGGTAAACAAACACACTTCAGCTGTTTCTGTAGGTAAACAAACACACTTCAG